>JALPQI010002526.1:0-28624 GCA_025490895.1 Thaumatotibia leucotreta
AATTCGAAGCTCTCGGTAACTTATCAATTGAAATGACGACGCCGGGTACACGGAGTTTCAATCGCTTACCCAATGAGAACGCGAGCTTTCGATGCATGTTATAACTCAAAATTTTACGGTCTCGCGTCGACAGATTATAATTCACCGAAACTCGATCCGTTAAATTGTAAGTACCTACGTTACAGATCACAATCTTTCAATAGTTTTTAATCTCTATGACCAAAACACTATTTGTTTACGTTCAACAAACCGACGTTACGGATTACAATCTTTCTATAGTTAGTTAGTTAGCAATCTCGCGAGTGAGACTGTAATCTAATGGTATTTATAATTTACGGTGACACACAGGTACATAATTAATCTCAGCACTAGAAAAACGTGTATTTTATTTCACTGACACCTGTGTTTGATTTCTAACTCTATGGCAAATACACAGAGCGGCCATATTTAAGACCGACCAATCAGATAGCTATTTGACAATGTGACGGTTTTCTGCTCGACAAATTATAATCTAACGAGAAATAAGACGTTAAATTAGAAACAGTGTGACGCAATTGACAATATTTCGATACTTTACAATTTCGCTAGGTAAATTATAATTTAACGCTTTTTACAATATTACGGTGACATATATAAGCTGCCATCAGACATTAAAAACACTCCACTTCAACAAACAAAAAGAACATTGAGTGAATGGTTATTAGCAAGAATGTTCTACTCAATTAAAGAGTACTTAGAGTATCATGAATAAATGTGTTGATTATGTCGTAATTAAATTCAAATTGTCACTATAATTATCCTAATTCTAATGTAATCCTAATTCTAATATATCTCTATAATTCTAATTCTAATGAAATTCAAATTGTAACTATAATTATCATAATTCTATTGTAATCCCATTGAACTCTTTTTAATATAGATATTTTTTTTTTAAATAGAGTTATAAATGAAATTGAAATGTATGTAGTAGGATTTCCTAGTAATGTAATATAAGTAATAAATGTGAACCTAAGTAATAATGTGAATAAGTATACCTAATATTTGCATGCTGTCTGTGTACAGCTGAATTAGGAGGCCAATGAATTGTACCTATCACCTGTAATCTGACCCTATTCAAGCGAATAAATGATTTAATTTGATTCGATTTGATATTTTCTCGAATTATATCATTTGTAGATCTACCGCAAAATATTGTCATCCCGCGTACTCGCCCATGTTAATTATATTGGTTTTATTTCTATTTACTCGTTCTGTACGTATACATTATAGTAGGTAGTGTGTAAGTATCTGCACGTGTATAGGTGCTAGATCACATTCTCGTTCAACTAAGAACGTCACTTGTCTTCCTCTTTTGATATGTCAAGAGTTATAACATAATATTTTTTTTATGATCTAGTCCTGCCGTGTTACGCCGAAGTCACGTAACTTGAGATACAGCATCGGGCTAAATCGTTTTTAAATGGAGTATTTTATGTGCCACATTAAAAATTTCGTATTTTTTCTTTAAACCTACGGAGATAATTGAACTGACAAAGTCCTGTATCTCCGATTTACAACTATTGATTTATGCATATGTCTTGTATCTTTAGTTACCACAAAATAAGCTTAACCGCTGAGCCAGCGAGTGGACGATTTAGTTCTGCCAACTTGTGGTATTTTTTATTACATGAGTTTGGCATGATCACGCAAGTATGAAGCTGTTGTTTAGTTATGGTTCCTAGAGGTAAGGCGGCCATATATTTTTTCAACAAATAGTAGTGAATATCAAAAATAGTAAAGTTGCATATTCAATTGATTCAGCAATTGGTATCGACTAAAAGCAAATATCATTCAAATTGATAATGGTTGCTAGAAAATGGAATAATAATATATCACAGATAAATATGAGGTTCAGATTTGTAACCAAGCCGTGGGCATTATTTGATTAGAATATCAGAGACTGATTAAAAGTAATTTTTAATTTTAACTAGTGGTAAAAATAGGTCACAGCCACTATGTTTAACAACGAAACAATACACATATACACATGTTCAATTGACCACTAAATTAAAATAAGATTAGTTGTAACTCTATTATTATTAGTTATGTTCACAGACAACATAACCTAAAGACGTAGCTTTAGACAATTATTTCATTTAAACCGATGCTGCCAAAAATGCTGAGGTGCGGGCGGCGTAACATGAGCTAACTGTGTTGTGATTCGTCGCTTCAAGGTCAATGAGGTGTAAAACAAAAATGTCCGCCGGTCGCAAGTGATGCCCGAATGTCGATAAAAGTATCGATGTATACAATGTCTATCGCTTTCACAATTCAATATTTGTTAGTGACTTACCGACAAAACCGTAAATCCATATCCGTTCTAATGCATAGGTACCATAAATGTGAAAGTATGTCTGTCAGTTTACTGAGTCTACACGCTTAAATTGCTGAATCAATTTAGATGAAATTTTGAATGGAGGTTATTTAAGACCCGGGAAAGGAGATACGATAGTTCATTCATCATCATCATCATCATCATCATCCCCGCTGGTGAATATATATTATAGCTTACTAGCTTCTGCCCGCAACTTCCGGTGTGACAAATAAAATGCATATTATATATTAAAATATTTGTACTGTCTGTCTGCTGTGTCTTCATCTTCACATTTAAATCGGTTTAGATGAAATTTGGAATGGAGATAGTTTAAGACCCGGGCAAGGACAAAGGATAGTTATTTTATCATCATCATCCACACAGACAAAGTTGCGGTCAAATACTAGTATCACAATATATCTTTTCTGAGGCAATAAATAAAACAATTTTATAATATATACTTTTCTTTGTACAATCATTAACTCGTAGTTACAAATTAACCAAGAAACTACACTTTTAAAATACGTTGTATATAAAATTCGGCTATTATTCGTTTTTGTTAATTTGAAATATTCCGGTTTAAAGTGTCGAGAACATATCACACTGCTAGGAGCAGGATACCAATCACGTGACCGGTTTGTAGCATTCATCCACATTTCTTTCATGTTTGGGCATTTAGAGAGGATACACAATATTATTTAACATAATAGCATCGAACGAAAATTTTGTGGGAGTTATACTTCGTGCAAAGTATTAGAAAGAGACTTTGTAAAAAGACATCAACGAGTGCACTAGATTTTATGCTTAAACTATTTTTAATTTTAATTGAAATTTATAAAAAAATGCTTACTTCTGAAAAGAAATACCATCTTTTTGCACACTACATGTGTTTGTATTCTTGCCACACAATTTCACGCAACAGTAATGCATTTTGTATGTCGTATATCACGTTAAAACTTTCGTAATTATCTCACGAACGCCGGCCGCAGACTGAAGTTAGCAATGGAGGCGTGGCTCTAATATGGAGTGAATTCACCGTATGCGTGACAGAGGGGGTCGCCCGGCTATGCTACGTCTTGAGGTTATGTTGTCTTTGGTTATGTTGCTTAAAACCAGAGATGGGCAAAATTTATTCGAATGACGAATAACGAATAAGAATAAAAAAAATCATCGCGAATGACGAATGAAATTGTCGAATGATTATTTTTATTCGAATAGATTATTCGTAGAATAATTTAATCGCGAATAATTTATTCGTCGAATGAATTTTCACGAATAATTACTAAAACAAAGTCACTTTCTGCACTTCTTTGGCGACGGGTGGTGGTGGGTGGCGACGGGTAGCGGCGAGCGGAGGCCGGGGGTGGCGGGCGGCGACCGGGGGTGGCGGGCGGCGACGGGTGGTGGTGGGTGGCGACGAGTGGTGGTGAATGGCGACGGATGGTGGTGGGTGGCGACGGGTTGCGGTGGGGGGAGGTGGGTGGCGACCGGGGGTGGTGGGCGGCGACGGCTGGTGGTGGGTGGCGACGGGTTGCAGTGGGGGGAGGCGGGTGGTGACCGGGAGTGGCGGGCGACGGCGGATGGTGATGGGTGGCGACGAGTGGTGGTGGGTGGCGGCGGGCTAAGGCCGGGGGTGGCGGGCGATGGCGGGGAGAGTTGGGTGGTGACGGGTGACGATGGGTGGTGGCTGGAGGTGGCGGGTGCCCGCCTCCATCCGCCGCCACCCGCCACCCTCGGCCTTCGCCCGCCGACACCCACCACCACCAGCCACCGCCTGCCACCCGACGCCGACGCTTCCACCCGCCACCACCCCCGGTCGCCACCCGCTTCCCCCCACCGCAGCCCGTCGCCGCCCACCACCACCCGCCGCCGCTTGCCAACCAACGCCTCCACCCACCACCACCCCCGGTCGCCACCCGCCTCCCCCCACCGCAACCCGTCGCCACCCACCACCACCCATCGCCATTCACCACCACTCGTCGCCACCCACCACCACCCGTCGTCACCCACCACCACCCGTCGCCACCCACCACCACCCGTCACCACCCTCCTCCATCCGCCACCCCCAGCCTCCGCCCGCCGCCACCCTTTGTCGCCCGCCTCCCCCCACCGCATCCCGTCACCACCCACCACCATCCGTCGCCATTCACCACCACTCGTCGCCACCCACCACCACCCGTCGCCGCCCGCCACCCCCGGTCGCCACTCGTCTCGCTAATTATACTTACTACCTGGGTTTATATATTACCCCTAACCCTTAACATTCTTTAGCGTGCTAGAACTTAGAACAAATTACAGTATTCACGATTTATGTTAAATATTATGCTTGATGTTGTTTAATTTAATATAATGCAACAGAAAAAATATGTTTTTCGTAGATTTATTCGAATGAAAATAACGAATAAATCATTCGTCATTTAAAAACCAGCAGAATAATTCATTCGTGGCTGATTTATTCGCGAATGATTCATTCGCGAATAAATCATTCGTGACTAAATTATTCGCGAATAAAGAAATCGTGAATTATTGTTTATTCGAATAATTATTCCGATAAAAATTTATTCGAATAATGCCCATCTCTGCTTAAAACGATTATTCGTTTTGTCCTTTTCATAAAAACCCGGATCAAAGTATACATTTTTTTTGTATTTTAAAGAAATGCCTATCAGATAACGAGTTTAATGTGTTACGCTGGTTTTTTTTTGCCTATGATACTTTTTACATCAAAGAAAATAGTTAGATACCGGAGATTGCCATAACCACCGTGCTACATTTAGCTGACCACTGAGTTAAAGCGGAGGGCAAATTAAGGTATCTATATACCGCAATAGATACCGCATTTCGCGTAACTCAAAATGTATGGAATTTTAGACCGTCAATATTTACAATTGAATGTAGTTAATTTATTAATAAATTTTTATGGTTAAAAAAAGAACCTGTTATTAAGTATACTGTCCTAAATTACGTAAAAAATAAAATAAAAAAAATAGACCGATGATTTTGTGACTTATGATAAGATTTTGGTTCAAAACTTTAACATCGATTATCTCGAAACGGTCATTTCAAAGTTACGTGACTTCGGCGTAACACGGCAGAGTCTAGCTTTATCCCCCAAAATAAATATTAAATTCTTTCCTTTTTTCCTTTTTCTTTTTTATGCTATAGGTGGCAAACGAACAGACGAATCGCCTGATGGAAAGCGATTAACGCCGCCCATGGACACCCGCAACACCAGAGGCGTCGCAAATGCGTTGCCGGCCTTTAAGGTGGGAGTACGCTCTTTTCTTGAAGGTTTGAAGGTCGTATCGGTCCGGAAACACCGCTTGTGACAATTCGTTCCAAAGTTTAGCTGTGCGAGGCAGGAAGTTACGAGAAAAGCGCACAGTTGAGGACCGCCAACCATCTAAATGGTGAGAATGAAAACATTGTCGCGTAGGGCGGTGGCGGAAAGAAGCGGCAGGTATTAATCCGAACAACTCCTCGGAACACTCCCCGTAGTACATGCGATAGAAAATGCAGAGCGAGGCCACATCTCTACGCAGCGCCAGGGTATCAAGCCGATCAGAAATACGTTGGCAGTTGACAACTCGAGCTGCTCTCCGTTGGATGCGGTCTAGAGGGAGAAGCTGGTACTTAGGTGCCCCTGCCCAAAGATGAGAGCAGTATTCCATATGCGGGCGAACCTGCGCCTTATAAAGCTGTAGGCGGTGGGCCGGCGTGAAGTACTGCCTCGATCTATTGAGCACACCGAGCTTCTTCGAGGCCAATTTGGCCTTACCCTCTAGGTGGACGCGGAACTGGACATCACTCGAGATGTCAACACCAAGAATTCCAATACTGGCTGTGGCAGATAGGGAAGTGCTCTCGAAACGGGGTGACACGACAAACGGAAGCTTTTTCGCGGTGAACGCGCAAACCTGTGTCTTAGTAGGGTTAAATCGGACCAAATTAAGCCGACCCCAATCTGAGACTTCTTTTAGGGAGGTCTCAATTTCAGACACAAGTTTGTTCCGGCTCTCAATGACGTTTTCCCGGGAAATATTAGCACGGCCGGTGTAGGAGGCATCACCCGTACTATCATCCGCATAACAATGAATGCCGCTAGTATGCAACATGTCATTAATATGCAGGAGGAATAGCGTGGGTGATAGCACACAGCCTTGAGGGACACCAGCATTCACAGACATTGAGTCAGAGCATTCACCGTCAACAACGACCTTAATGCTTCTGTCTGCTAGAAAACTGCTGACCCATTCGCATAATTTCCCTGGAAGCCCATATGATGGAAGTTTCGAAAGAAGGGCTTTGTGCCAAACGCGATCGAAGGCCTTCGCAACATCCAAACTAACTGCCAGTGCCTCACCTTTTGTCTCTATCGCCATTGCCCAGCAATGTGTCAGGTAAACTAAAAGATCACCAGCCGAACGACCCCTACGGAAACCGTATTGTTGGTCACTCAGGAGCTGGTGATCCTCAAGATACCCGAGGAGCTGACGATTAATTATGGACTCCATAATCTTCGAGAAAAGGGAGGTTATAGCTATCGGCCTGTAGTCGGATGGATTTGAGCGGTCGCCTTTTTTAGGGATCGGGTGCACCAAAGCTGACTTCCACGAAGTCGGGACTACGCCAGAAGAGTAGGAGAGCCGAAAAAGACGCGTTAAGACCGGCGCCAACTCAGGGGCACACATCTTCAATACAACCGCGGGGATACCATCAGGCCCACTGGACTTATGGATGTCGAGGGAGCGAAGAGCCTTACGCACAGAGCTTTGGCGGAACTGTACATCCGGCATACAGCTCTCGCACCGCGGTATAGACGGCGGCGCTTGCCCCCCGTCATCCAAAGTCGAGTTGGACGCAAAAAGCTTACCCAATAAATCGGCTTTGTCCTTTGCGTCGTGGGCCAACGAATCATTCCCCGTATGCAGAGGTGGAAAAGACGGCGTGGAGAAATTCCCCTGGATAGCTTTGGCAAGAGACCAGAACGCACGAGTTCCCGAGGGGAGGCGCTCTAGTTTCTCGCCAATCCTACCAATGTGCAACGACTTTGCTCTGGCAATGGCTCTTTTGAAGGACCTGGAGGCAAAGTTGAACTCCTTTTTTAATGCGCTGGTATTTACATCCTGAACCGCCGCCGCATTAGCCCAGGCCTGGTAGCACTCCATCTTTCGGCGAGCCGCCTTTTTGCAGGAGCGATCAAACCAAGGCTGGGTTTTGCCACCAACAGGTACCGCAGAGGATGGAATGAAAAGTTCCATCCCCTGAAGCACCACGTCAGCAACAGAGTCAGCAGCGATATCAGGATCATCCGGCGATGTGAAGCAAACCTGCCCCCAAGGGTAGGACGCAAAAAACACCCGCATCCCATCCCAGTCTGCTGACTTATAGTGCCACACACGAAAAATCTTAATTTATTTATTTCTACAATTTTTCAGAATTAGGTAATACAATTTGCCAATGGTTGAATTTTGTTCGTTTATGTTTCTATCTAACGATGAACGGATTATAATATAATAATATATAAAGCCGTATATCGAGATATTACTGTTATGTTATTATACATAATCGCAGAGTTTTATATTTTCTCATACAAGTGAAAATAAAATGGCTAGTCTAACTCGTATTCAGAACGTGCTGTGCCCGCGAGCACGGCTACTAAGCGCGCTTGGCGCGCAGCCGTTGCTAGGCAACGGATAAACTAGTACAACAGAACAGATCGGTCGTTCGTTATTACAAACAGAAAATACATTTTAGACTAAACAAATCGTATATTTTTCTTTAATGAAGTAATTATAAAAGTACTGTTGGTACTCATTAAATTAAGTACATCAGTAAAAAACATACCTTTATACTACATTCATGTGCACAAAAATTCTAGTACAAATGATATAAATTTTACCTTATTGGCTCGTAGATTATTCCCACTTCCGAGTTTTGATAAGTTCAAATCCAGTTATACAGTATTTTACATGTTTATTTAATATCTTTGTTAAATTAATACAGATATAATCTTCAGCGATACGTTTCCTTCTTTTTTAATTCTTTATCTCCCCTTTTTCTTCTTTTTTTTCCAACCAGTACGTCATCCAATCGTTATGTTCCTCTTTTTTTAATTATAAAGACTACTTTAGACGATGGTAAATTAATATTCACAGACAGATGTGAAGATAGACCTCCATCCTTGAGTTGGAATATCTTTATGATACTTTGACCGTTGCTTAGCAATTGTTGTTTACTTGTCACTTGTGACTTGTCGTAAAATAAAAAAATAAATAAATAAATATTTTTGGACATCTTTACACAAATCGACCTAGTTCCACGGTAAGCTCAATTAAGGCTTGTGATGTGGGTACCAAGCGACGATATATACATATAATAGATAGATACATATAGATACATAAATAAATACATAGACAACCATGACCAAGGAACAAATATTTGTGATAAATAAATACACAAATAATGCCCGCGCCGGGATTCGAACCCGGAACCTCCAGCTTCGTAGGCAGGGTCACTACCAACTAGGCTACGGAGGCTGACGCATTTGTTAAAAGATTCTATGAACTATCGTTATAAATGAGTTTATTATTAAATATTATATTTCCGCAGTGATATATAACTAATGTGTTACGCACCTAACGTTATTAGAAATTCACATGGTAGCAGAGCGTGGTTCAAGTACACAATGAAAATTTAAAACTTATAAATACGAAAGCGGAAATACGAAAAAGGGTATGTCAACTATACATATTAAAGTAGGCTTAGAAGCCTTAGACAAGGAAAACTATGATACATGGCGCATACACGCCAAAGCGTATTTGATTAAAAACAAATTATGGAAACATGTATCAGAATCTCCGAAAACAACTGCAACGCAAGTTAAACTTGACGAAGACGAACTGGCAAAGTCGGAACTGATGCTACTAAGAGCACCCTCCGAGCTCAGACAAGTAAAAAATTGCAAATATGCTAAAGATGTCTGGAAAACTCTTGAGTCTATCTATGCCAGCAAGGGTCCCGCCAGGAAAGCTACTCTTCTTAAGCAATTAATATTAGCAAAGCATGTAGAAGGTGAAGACATACGGGAGCATTTAGAGAAAATAATGGACACAGTTGACAAATTAAAAGAAATGGACATCGACATCAATACTGACCTGCTCTCAATTATGATGCTATACAACCTTTCTCCAGACTTTGAAAACTTCAGAACTGCCATTGAATCTCAAGACTCACTGCCAGATCCTGAAAAACTTAAAATAAAAATTATTGAAGAGAGTGATGCCCGTCGACGCGACGTCCCCAGTACTAGCAATTCCAATGGCACTAAAGAAGCATTCTACGCTTTTTGCAAGATCTGTAAAAAGAAAGGCCACGATACGTCAAAATGGTGGTCGAAAAATAAACATCCCAGCAAGAATAATAGAAAACCAAAAAACAGTTCCTGCAAAAAAAATAAAAGCGAAACGACCCTTTATACTTGCTATTTAACAAATAAACAAGTAAAAACGAATTGGATTTTAGACAGTGGACGCACATGACGTTTTCGGACAAGCCCTTTATTGAAATGAAAAATATATAAAAACTCTACGATTAGCTTCAAAAGACCAAGCTGTAGATATCAAAGGTACAGGCCCTGCCTCAATTGAAATTAAAGAAGGGAAAATAGGTGTAACTGATGCACTTTACGTTCCTAGCTTGTGCGCCAATCTTCTATCAGTTGGGAAAATGACCGATAAGGGACTAACTGTATTATTCACTAAGAAGAAAGCAATAATAATTAATCACAAGTGAAAAGTTAAAATAGAAGCAGTAAGAGATGCCGATGGCCTTTATTACCTGAAAACAATAAACAACGATGTTAGTCAACACAAAACAAATGCTGCCGAATTTGAAAATAATGACCGGAAGCGAGACGACTCTACTGATATTAAAGAATGGCACTGCAAATTGGGTCATATGAATGTAAGAGACTTAAAACTCGCATTAAAAAATGAAAGCCTAGTTGGAATGAATTTTGACAAAAACAGCACTTTGGGAAATTGTGAAATTTGTATCAAAGGAAAACTAACTAAAGTCCCTAGCAAGCCATCAACAGTCTCACGCACGACTAGACGTCTTGAAATCGTCCACAGTGACGTCTGCGGTCCTTTTAGGCAACCTTCACTAAACGGCAATAAATACTTCGTCACTTTTATCGCTGATTATAGCCGCTATTGCCGAGTATATTTTATCAAAAATAAAAGTGAAGTGTTGACAAATTTTGAGGAATATAAAGCAGAAGTCGAGAACTAATAAAAGGAACAGGAAACAAAATAAAATGCCTACAAAGCGATAATGGTACCGAATATCGAAACCACAAATTCGACAACTTTTTGAAGAAACGAGGAGTGTCTTTTCAAAAGGGCTTATTTCCACTTTCAACTTTTTTTTAACTATGAATGTAGTTTTGCTAAAAGTAGAGAAATACATATATACTTTGAGTTTCAAGTTCTAATAAGTCTTGTTGTCCTCAAAAAAAACTAATTTAAAAATCTAAGTCCGGATCAAAAGGGTTTATTTCTCTCTTAAAATATGAGAAACAAATAGGCCTTTTATAAGTATGTATTAAACATTCTTTTTCATCTACGTTGAATCAGAACTATTTGTAGGACTCTAAAATTTGAAGCTGGTTAAAAAAACCAGATAAAGAAAAAAACAAATGCATTGGATACCTTCTGTCAATGTCGTTGGAATAATTTCCAGATAGTAAATAATTAATTTTATTATGGCACCTAAATCACTTTTTAACCGACTTCAAAAAGGAGGAGGTTTACAATTCGTCGAAATCTTTTTTTTTTTTTTATGTATGTTCCCCGATTACTCGAAGACGCGTGGACCGATTTGAAAAAATATTTTTTTGTTTGAAAGGGTATACCTTCTAGTTGGTCCCATTGTCACCGAATTTAGATCTGATGATGGGATCCTGGAGAAATCGAGGGAACTCTTCAAATGTTGTAGGCACACATGACATTTTTCATTTATTTTCGAAGACTAATCAAGTATTTGCGTCTAGTCATGAACTTTTTAAGTTGCTGATCTGATGATGGAAGGTACAACTCCTTAGCAATTAAGAGTTGGGGGATAATTCTTTAAGTATACCATATTTCGTGTATTTTGGAAGCTATTTGAGTATTTGCCTTTAGGTGGTCATCCTTTCATGTTGGTGAGCTGATGATGAAAGGTACAGCTCCTTAGAGATTAGGAGTTGGTGGACAATTCTTTAAATATAACATATTTCATGTATTTTGGAAGCTATTCGAATATTTGCGTTTAGGTGGTCATCCTTTCATGTCGGTGAGCTGATGATGGAAGATACAACTCCTTAGAGATTGGGAGTTGGGGGATAATTCTTTAAATATAACATAGTTCATGTATTTTGGAAGTTATTTGAGTATTTGCCTTTAGGTGGTCATAGTCTCATGTTGGTGAGCTGATGACGAAAGGTATAACTCCTTAAAGATTAGGAGTTGGAGGATAATTCTTTGAATATAACAACTGTCATACATTTTCGAGACCTATTCAAGTGTTTGCTTAGTAGTTATGACATGTTGGTTAGCGGTTAGTGATTATTTAAATAATATAGGCATGCTAAGGCTGTTACCTATAATCTTTGAAATTATTCATACCTGCTGATGATACAATGTATATCTCCTTGATAATGGGATAATTCTTTGAATATTCAAGTTATCCAGTTCAGATTTTCTGGCCTATTACAGTGCAGTACATTCTAATTATAAGTATTTATTTTATTTTTTTTTATTTTATAGCCTTTATTTAACGACTACAATAATAATTGTTAACATAAATATATATATTTTTAAGACATCGGCATAGTCGTCTTGCCCTCCGGCATAGGCCTCCTCTAAAGATTTCCACTCTTTCCTGTCCATAGCGGTTCTTCTCCAAATATGTCCACCTATTCTTTTTAAGTTATCCTCCCAGCGGCGTAGTTGTCCTCCTCTTTTCCGTTTCCCATCCATGGGGTACCATTCTGTGATAAGTTTTGTCCACTTTTCTTGTTTATTTCTGATCATGTGTCCTGCCCATCTCCACTTAATTTTTTTAATTTTATTTGTTACATCATGAAATTTTGTCCGTAATCGAATATCTTTTAATGTAATTTTGTCTATTTTTCTAATGTTTAGGATGCTTCGTTCCATGTTGTGCTGGCAGGTTTCTAAATCTCGGATATCTTTTTTGTTTAGTGCCCAGGTTTGGCATCCATATATCATGCAGGGTAAGATGCATATGTTGTACACTCTTCTTTTCTCTTTAAGTCTGATTCCTGGGCATTTCAAGATTTCTCTCATGGTCCAATATTTCTTCCAAGATGTGCATATTCGGCGCTTTATTTCTTTCTGTGTTTGTTCCTTTGGTGAAATTGTTTGTCCCACGTAAATATAATCCTCTACATATTCTATTATTGTGTTATTTATTCTAATTTCCTGTTTGAGATGATTTGTCATAACCTTGGTTTTTTGGGCATTCATTGATAATCCTATTTTTGCGCTTTCAGTAGTTAATTCTTGCAGCATCTCTTGTAACTTGAATGGGCTATCACTGATAAGGATGAGATCATCTGCAAAGCGCAGGTGGTTCAGTCTCTTGCCGTTAATCAATATCCCTTGGTTTTCCCAGTTTAAGTTTCTAAATATATATTCAAGGACTGCCGAGAAAAGCTTTGGGGATAGAGGATCCCCTTGGCGAACTCCTTTTTTGATTTGAAACTCTTCTCCAGTGCGTTCCAATTTCAATTTAGCTTTAGTCTGTGCGTATATTTCTCTAATTAATCGTATGTATTTGCTTGGTACACCTTGATCTTCCAGTGCCTTCCAAATGTAATTGTGTTTTAAGGAATCGAAAGCCTTGTTGTAATCAACAAAAGCTAAATAATATATCTTTCTGTATACATTTGATTTTTCAATGACCTGTTTTATGGTGTGTATGTGATCAACCGTTGAGAAATCCTTCCGGAAGCCCGCCTGTTCCACGGGTTGGTTTTCATCCAGTATTTTTTCAATACGACCAAGTATAATCTTTGAGAAAATTTTGTATAAGTTAGTCATCAGACTTATCGGTCGGTAATTACCTATATCATTTTTTACACGACTGCCAAAAGGAGAGTATATGTGTTCAGTCCCTATGTATGTTTCATATTTTCTTTAAACGCGCAGATCTTCGCGACCACTTAATCGTTTTTAATAGTGTAAGGTATCATTAGAATCCTCGTGACGTCGCGGGTAACATAGGATATATGACGTCACGTTAAATATAATATGGCGGCCTAGAAATTCAATATTATCTAACCAAAAAAAATAAATATGAAAGAAACCTATCGAGTTTGGTATCAAAATGAAGAGCTTCAAACAACGATTACGAATATGTACATAACTTATATGTATGTAACTTATTTAAGAAGAGCGAGATTCATTAAAATGCAATCAAATCACAAAGAATAATGTGTTATCCAAACGTTATGATTTGGGTATCAAATTAAAGCATTTTACATGCAGATTGTAAATACATATACAAGTTATATGTTAAAGTATATGTATGAAGAGAAAACGCGAAATGTTCTACATCGCGGTATTGAAGTTTTTCTTTGAATTCGAAGCCATGACAGAACTGTCACCGCTGACATGGGGCTTAGTGTGTATGAAACCATAAAGTTAGAATCCTTAATAGAGAAAGGAAGCGTGTGAAAGGGAAGCCACCAGTTATATGAGTATTACACGAGTGCGAAAAAGATAGACAACAATCCCAAAAGCATAACCACTTTCGAAGTGACATATCAGCCGTATCAGCCTGGTCGACGGAGATTGATATTTTAAAAGTGATTTTATAATTAAAACTTATAAGAAGGAATTTATACAGATCATGAAATCAATATAGTGTCGTGTTGTGTAAATGATTGCCTTGTTGTGGACTACAGAAATAACGACAAACATTCGTTTCACAGGTAAATATGATGTGCCGGTTGATTGTTTTCAAACGATATTTTGTCTATTTAGTAGCATTAATTGTGTGAATTATCAAATTGTAGCATTAATTGTTAGTTGTTCTATCACTGTGAGCTAATAATTTATCACAATAGTTAATATTAAAGGACATTTTGTGTAAAAATATAAATTGTTACGCTACGCTAGAGCTCGACTAAATGTTGAACTACCAATATCGATATTTGTTCGATAAACGTACCCAATCAGTCTATTTCTTACAATGCTGTCATGATACTAGATTTTGAACATAAATGTGTATTTAAATAACTTAAAGGACCTTATTATGTTTTGTGTTTTTTTGTGTTATACCTACTAGTGTGTTTTTTCCGTTAAATTTAAGAGAAGTTATTTAGTTTAAATATAATTAATTTCTCTTAGAAACGAGTGGCTTAATTCTTACTGTTATTGAATTAATAAGAATAGTACATTACTGCAGAAGCCGGGATACGAGGGTTTTCAGGCCGAATACGTATTTATGTATCACTAGGTACAGTCGAGTTCATAAATATATGAGCAAATCCAAGGCTTCAAAAATAAATGAGCATAGAAAAGTACATATGCATCTGAACAGATTCACCAATCAAAAATATGTGTACATATTACCTGTCATATTAATCTGAACATGTGTCTCATTAATATGTAATCAACTGAAACTCAAAACTTTTTCCTTATATTTTGACAGTCATAGATAAGAGTACCGTACTGTCAAACTATACTTTTCTCTCTTTAACTTTACGTATGACGTCATAGAAGTGTCATGAGTATTTGCTTGCGGCTTTTTAGTCTTTTTACCCATTTATTTGCAGCACGCTTAGCCCTTATTTCCCGACCTCTCCAGTAACTTCTGTTTTTCCCATGTAACCTGTCCAATTTAACGGAAATAAAAAACACCGTGTATGCAAGAATAGTTGCTCTTATAAAGTTTAGTTTAATGGTTAAATAGCCGTCAAAGTTAAAACTTGTTTGAATTGCTTGACGCTAACGCATACTAAAGGTTAAACCTTATAGCAAAATAACTAAGATAATGAATATCTATGATAGGTACATGTTGTCGATAAAACAGTCGCACATCGATAGATAATTGGTCTGTTGTAACAGGCAACCCTATTCCTGACCACACATAGACAAATTTACGCACACATTGGCGTTTCGTTTTTGGTTATGCTTTTAATCGTTGTCAATCGTTCTTTGTCATTTTAGTTCTGTGTATGAAACAGATACACTATATAAGAAGTGTTTGTGGTCGAGTGGTACAACGCACGGCTGCTAGGCAGCGGTCGTGGGTTCAATCCCCAGCTTGTGTCGATGAGTTTTTCGAAAAACTTATGTAAGTACATCATCATTTGATATCATCACAAGTGCTTTATGGTGTAGGAAAACATCGTGAGGTAACCTGTTTGTGAGTTCCCAACAAGTATTGGGCCAGCGTTGGGACCACGCAAAACAGGCACGTTAGATGTCGAGTTGCGGAAAATAGCTATAACACAATATTTAATAAAAATGGAAATAACATGTACCTACGTTAATATTTTGCGAGATAAGAGACATTTAACCACATATTATGTATGCTTCGTATATGATTGGTACGTACGTCAGTTTGTCGCCGCGAGATAGATTTTCTATCTTTTACTAACTATATGAATAATAAAATAGGGATGGATAGTCTATTTTGCAGCGATATACTGTCGCACTAATCATGTGTGTGCTAATATGCCATGTTACGTACCTCACTAATATCGAGGATTTCTAGATTTGATTTGAATATCAGGCGAATGTACCTAACAATACAATAACAACAACAATTGTGGCCAAACAAAATTGCTATACGTGCCATACAGGCGCATCAAAACTAAAACTTGAAATTATGTTAAAAAATAAATTGTATTTAGGCCCTTTTTCGCCTACAGCCCTTCGACCATACTACGCAGACGTCCAGCCTTCGCATTTTTTCGAAACGAATTGTCGGGTCTGCGGCCCTGAGATTCGTTTTAAAGCTACACTTTTACATTGTATAGCGAAGGAGCGCTGGGCTCTGGTAGCTCGGTCTTCGGCCTCGTAAGCCGGCGCCCCTCTGGAGGACACTTCGGGCTATCAGTCCTACGCGAAGTGCGGTCTACAACTGTCGCAAATTGTGGACTCGCCCGTCGAGCCTCCAGTCCTCGGGATCGCGCCGAGAGCACCCAGATAGTGACGCTCCAAGTCCTCGGCTCTAAGCGTAGCTGGGCTTATTTAGATGCTGGGGTAGTTGAAAAAGCTTGGTAGCTTATTTTTTTCGCAGCTCCGTCTTCGGCTTTGCTTGAAATTTGTTACAAGTGTCATGCTAGGGCACTCTTAGTAAAAGTCCAGGCCTCTTCCTCCACTGGTCCGTGCCGATGTCTGGGCTCTGGTAGCTCGGCTTTCAGCTTCGCGAACCAATGCCCCTCTTAGGGGATTTGGACCTTCAGCCCTACGCGGAGCAGGGCCTACGGTCTTCGCAGGTTGTTAATACTACTTCAATACTTCGATATTTTTTAATGTCACCCTATTTCACGAATAAATCATTTTTATTTTTTTCACCGCCCAGCGTGGTAACGCTGGGCTCTGGCGGCTCGGCTTTCGGCCTCGTGAGCTGGCACACGTCTGAGGGCCGCTTTTGGCCGTTAACTCAACGCGGAGCTCAGTTTTCGGTCTTTGTTAGAGTTTGTAGCGAACTGTCGGGCCTAAGACAGTTGACCTTTTGACCGCCACTGGCCGACAAATATGCCAATGCAGTATAAACTTACACGGGACGCCGTAAAGTTAAATTTCGTTTAAATAATCAGGTACGCGTGGCGTCTGGAGCTCAGCATATTCGTTCGTCTGGCGGTCAATTTTTCTCACAGCTCGCGGCCTTCAGCCTTGCTCTAAATTACTTGCCAGTGACACGCTTGGGCCTTCGAAGTGATAGTCCGGGCCTCCGCGAGCTCTGCTTTCGGCCTCCCATCCTGAAGCTTACCCTTCGGAAGTTCGGACTCGCTTAACATAAATTTACATTGGTTTAATTAATACCTGGGATGGGAACTCTTCGGGCCTCCGGAGCGAATTTTGGCCCTCCACAGGGGTCAGCCTTCCAAATTTTATCGAAATTTAAAGAATCTTCGAATACACTAAAAAGTTTCAAATAAATAAATTAATAAAAAAATTAAAAAACACGACTGCCGTTTAAAAACGTTCTTAAAAGTAAAAAATAATTCCTTTTTCAGGTTATATTCTTGTGAGCGTATCTACATATAAGCGCTTGTCTTATTACTTACGATATTTTGTTTCGATTGCAGTCGGGGAACCTTTCATTACGGAAAATATAAGCATTATGAAGGTTCCCCGACTGCAATCGAAACAAAATATCGTAAGTAATAAGACAAGCGCTTATATGTAGATACGCTCACAAGAATATAACCTGAAAAAGGAATTATTTTTTACTTTTAAGAACGTTTTTAAACGGCAGTCGTGTTTTTTAATTTTTTTATTAATTTATTTTTCTATGAACTTTACCATAGTATCCTGTCTTATTTTTTCTCTGTGTTTTCGAATTTTAACATTTATTAGTTTACTAACAATGGCTATTTGTTCTCGATTCTCCTTTCTGTTCTTGATCTATTCCATTCTTTCTTGTAGTAGTTGTCTAGCATCTTCTCCTATTCTGTCTTTTCTGATCCCACTGTTTTTGCTATTCAATCTGTTGTGTGTTTTTCCCAGCTCTTGCTCTATAATGTTGTATTTCTCTTGAATATTATCTTTGTTTCTCAGTTTTTCAAACATTGTTCTTAAGTTGTTAAGTTCTTTGTCCGGTAATGGTATTTGTACATGGTTATTTTTATGTATATATTTTCTTGGTTTCTTCAGTTTGCCACAAAAAATTGCGCTCCTAACCATTCTGTGGTTTGTGTTAAAATTGAATTGGTTGATTGTATCTACATCTTGAACATTATGCGGCTGGTTTGTGAGAATAAAGTCAATCTCATTTCTGACCATTCCGTTTGGAGAAATCCATGTCCACTTTTTGTTAATTTTTTTCTTGAAGAAAGTATTCATAATGTATAATTTGTGTTCTAATGCTATATTAATTAATCTTTCCCCATTTCTGTTTCTCTTTCCAGTACTAAAGTTTCCTATGATATTTTCCAATGTTCTTGGACCTAACTGAGCATTGAAGTCTCCAATGATCATCATATTTTTGTGTGATTTTTCTATGGGACATTGTAGATTTTGATAGAATAAGTCTTTTATATCTGCTGTTGCTATCTCGGTTGGGGCATACACTTGAATAATGGATGTACTTTGGGTCTGTCCAGGAAGTCTTATGTTAAGCATCACTATTCTTTCTGAAATGCTGATAAATTCTTCTATTGCATTTTTTAAATATTTTTTAACTAAAAACCCAACTCCATACATGCCGGCAGTTACTCCAAAATTGTAAAATATGTAGTTGTTTCGTTCCTCAATCTTTTCGCCTTGGCGTCTTACTTCACTCAGTCCAAGTATATCCCATTTTATTTTTGACAGTGCTTGTTCCAATTCTAGTAGTGATTCATGTGATCTTAGCGTTCTTGTTTTTAGTGTTGATATGTATAGATATTTTTCTTTGTTTTTAACCTTCAATTTTGTACTTGACTTTAGAGGGTGTTGGTCGCAATCCCCACGGAGACCACCCGGGTTGGGGATGTTTTTAGGTTGTTGTTTAGTTAGTTTACTTGGTTGTCTGATGTTGTTGCCGATGTCTGTTAGTTGTTATGACCTGTAGGTGTTTTTCTCTGACATTGAGTATGACCCAGCCCTCATTATGTCGAAGGCATTAGCTTTTTGAATATTCGGGGTAAAGGTAACACTCTCACTCCCATTGTTGTCTTTTGGTGATCCGGACTCTGATCTCTTACGTTTGTCATGCTCTCTTTTCTTGCCTTTTACTACCACTTTGTTGTTACGGATATATGCAAAGTTTCCGTTATCTCTTTCTTTCTTGAGATCTGCCAATAGTTCCTTTCTTTCTTCCATACCCTGCTTAGTCAGATCATCTGTTACATACATATTTCCACACATTTTTTTCTTATTTTTTAAAATTTCAATTTTTTTCTGGAATGTTGTGGTAATCAACAAGATGGGTCTTATTTTTCCTACGTTAAATTTTTTGCCAATTCTACTTATCTTGTTTATCTGACCGAAGTCGATTTTAACCCCAATATCGTCTAACACTTCTATTGTTCTCTTCGTGAGCTCTTCCATATTTTTTTCACTTTCTTCAACTCCATGTATTAGTACGTTGTTCTTCTTTGAGTTAATTTCTAAGTAGTTTATTTTCTTATTTAAAGTCTCAATTTCCACCTTAAGTTGCTTATTTTCTTCGAAAAGTGGGTCTAATTTTTCGTTGATTTTCTTCATAATGTCTTTTGTAATTGTTTCTTGCAGTATTATAGTCTGTTTGTCGAATCGTTCCTGCATTTTTGTAAGCAACAATGACATCTCGGGTGACAGTGACACTGACAGTCCGTCGGCCATAATGAATTGCGGTGGGGGAGCAAAGCGTAAAAACGGAATGTCAATTTGAGTGAATGGGCCAATTTACTAATAGCCGGACATACTTGACAAGTTTGAAAGTTGGTAGCACTGTATGAACTATCGTTGATTTTATAACCTCAAAACAGTCAGTTGATTTTTACTTTGCGATTATATTCGCGAATTTCATATTTTACGAGGTATTTTTTATCACTTTTCACCACTTGTTGTATGGGCACTAAGTTCACAGTGTTTTTCTGCACCACTGATCACTTTTTCCACGATTTTTTGTTAAAATACGGAAGCGCTTCAATAACACAACTATCTCCATCGACAACCACAGATAACAATTATAAGTATTTAGAGCATACTAAATAACAATTTTACACTACTAAAAAGCAAAAAATAAAATATTTTAAAATAAAAATAAAACCGCCTTCAAAAATTCGACCGAACTAAAAAGTAAAAAATAATTTTAGTTCCTACTTCTTAGGATTTCCTAGGTACCCAAACCTTTAAACCTTTTACCCTATTCATTGAAATAAAATATTATGGCTAGGTATCTTACAGATTTCTTAGAAGTCGGTGCCAAGCCAAATATGTTCACTTCGGGAGTATATGACTGTATTTGATAGAGCTTTGTAACTTACTGTCACTCCGGTTATGCTTTCATCAAAATGACTAAGGTAGATCATTCTGTTGATAAAAACATAATCGGAGTGACAGTTAGTTATACCTACCAATGAACGTATTTGGCTTGGTACCGACTTCTAAGAAATCTGTAAGATACCTAGCCATAATATTTTATTTCAATGAATAGGGTAAAAGGTTTAAAGGTTTGGGTACCTAGGAAATCCTAAGAAGTAGGAACTAAAATTATTTTTTACTTTTTAGTTCGGTCGAATTTTTGAAGGCGGTTTTATTTTTATTTTAAAATATTTTATAGATTTAACAATGATCGCTATTTCAAAACGATTAGCAATCAAAGCTATATATTCTTTTCATTGGATGAAGGGTAATAGAAAGAAAAAGTAAGTTGAAACATTTTATTTCATTTAAAATTGGCTCTGACATTTTACTCAAAAAGGAACGGAAAAGTTATTACTTCCGAATTCTGGATAAGTAGTTTTCTTAATGTGCATCCTATATTTTCTTTCAGATGTCTATACATTAAGAACGAAATTCAAAAGCTTTGTCTACCAAAAAGCATATGTGAAGATCTTTGCCGTAAGTTTCAATCTGTTTATGATGAAGAAGTATTCCTTGGTCGATTTTATTATTGTACTTTAATGACTTCTTCCGACTCAGACACGAATTAAAGATTTGTAATATTATTGAATGTTTTTATTTTAACCATACTACAAGACAAGTATAAAATAATATGCATAGCTATTTTATTATGCATCCTACTTAAGAAATAACTAACTAAAGAGGTTTGATATCACATTGATAAAATAGTCTGTAAAACACAGATAATGGCTGGCTATAATAATAAAGGTACTTGTGAATTACAAAAAATGCTGTCTTGTCAAGCGTCATTTTGTAAGATTGACTTTGTTCTCTTTTACTATACGGTACGAAAAAGCTAAATATTTTAAAATATCATTCACAAAATGGAAAATAGTGTCGAAAAGTTAAATGTAGGAGGACGCAAAAGTAGATCACGCCATCGAAGTAATACAAGGAAGAAAAAGTAAGTATTTTTTTATAGTTTCAGTTCACTGTAACGCACACTAATATTTTTTATTAATAATTTATTCATGTTTATTTTAGGTATGATAACAAGGACCCGTTGGATTTGTCATTTAAATATCCATGTTGCCACAAAAATACAACGAAAACATTTAATTGCCATTCCTTTACTATGCGATTAGTACTGAAAAATCGTAATGCATTTTATGCCAACAATTCGAAAGTTGAGCAAGACATTTTCTTATCAAGACTCATGCTACGTCTGAACCTAAAAATAAAAGTAAGTCGAAAACTATGAAGGCAAGAAATGTAAGCTGCACGTACAACTTGTTTGTAAAAAAAATAATTAAAGCCGTGTGTAAAAAGATGTTCAGTGCAGTTTTCAGTGTTTCTGCAAAACGATTAATTAACATAAATAAAACTACAGTAAAGGGAGAAATCCCTAAATAAAAAAGAGGTGGGGACCGTAAACTACACAAATACTCGAAAAAAAGGGAAGCATTGATACAATTTTTAAACGGCCTTCCTGCTAGAGAAAGTCATTATGGTAGACAGAAATCAAAAAGAATATATTTAAGTAGTGATTTGAAATGCAATAAGTTGATAACATTATATAATGCATCCGTTACTCCAGACTTACAAGTGAAAAAGACATACTTTTATACAATATTCCACGGAGAATTCAACATAGGGTTTTCAAGAATTCTAAATTACTATATTTAAACTTTATGGACAAAAATTAATTAACATTTTAATATATCCACAGCACAGGTTTCGTCCAATAACATACCAAATATCCACCTCAGGTTTCGTCAATAAGTCGTAGTACACAACATCATCCGCCACATGCCTCGTCAATGATAAAAAACCTATAAAACAATTATTTATATTAACGATCAGCTTAATACGTACCCGGCTCAAACGTCCCTAAAATACCCGCTGCATTCCCACGTTGGATAGCCAGGGAAATACGTTGAACCAGGTACGTACCTGACCGTGGATCGCAACCCCTATCGCGCAAACTCTTCCCCAAAGCCCGTATGAAAGTCTTAGCCTCGGAACACCAAGGACCCGCCGTCTCAACAGCAAGAGGGACAAAATCATACACCGGTTCCAAGGGCGAATATTTGGCATGCTTGTTCCTGGCCGCATTTTCCGCAGCACCCCCAGCGGACCGCGTAGTCTGTGCAAGATGCGACGCTGCGAACGTGCTCACACACGTGGCATCCCACAACAAACTCCGCCCTTTCGACCAAGGAACCAGTGTAAGTCCGTCGGGCCTCTTACCATCAGTACGGCTGAGTCCCTGAGGTTCCAGGACGCAGGGTATGTTTGCCAGCACCATAGCTCGGCGCACTATGTCGTTTAAGGCGTGATGTCTGGGAAATCTTCCAGCGCACCGAGCACAACTTAGCCCATGATACCCATTCGCCTCTACCATCACCCCACAAATGCAGTGATGTGGTTCACATACCCTACAACCCAACCTTAACGCAGCACCAATCCTCAGAGAATCATCATCCAACAGGGTCCCTAAATGCGAAGACGGCAAGGCATGCAGCCAGGCTCCCGATTCTGGTTCCACCAAAGCCTTCAGCCGAGCCAACTCAACCCCTGATGATTTTCAAGTCCTGCCACAGATGCTTGCAATGTGTGTACACTATGGCTAAACAAAATAAAAAATGAACAAAACCCTTCTAGAAAACAACTATTAATAACGCAACTGAGAGTACATAAACTCAGAGCTAAAGCTTTTTATGACCTTATTCGAGAGAACCCTCCTGGATCTGTTTCGATATGTTTTGATCTACAGCAGGTTCAACCCTTGCCTAAAACTCCGATACAGGATGCTTTTTATTCCAGGCAAATCAGTTTGTATAATTTTTGTGTCGTCTCTTTAGACACTAAAAACCCGTGTTTTTACTCTTGGGACGAAACTCTTGCTAACAGAGGAGCTACTGAAGTGTTATCCGCTCTTTATGACTACTTGTCATCTATGGATTTAGCCAATAATGTAAATACTATTCGTTTATTTTGTGACGGATGTGGCGGTCAAAATAAAAATAATCATGTCATACAAACATTGACCCAATGGCTGTATTCAAAATCTCCAGAACACATAAAAACGATACATATTTACTTTCCTGTACGGGGGCATAGCTTTCTGCCAGCAGATAGAGTTTTTGGGCGTCTAGAGAAAGAAATCCATAAAAAAACTTTTATCACGACAAGAGATGGTTACGATGAAATTTACAAAAGATATGGAAATTTAAAAATATTGTGGCAGGATTGGCAATTACTGGAAATAAAAGAACTACAAGAAAATTTTAAAAATTTAAACAACCTGCAGAAAAAGAAAAAAATCACAATTGAAAAAAAAAACACGGGACGGATGACATTCACTTGTGAAATAAAAGCTAACGAATACTATAAGTATGAAACTCAAGAAAGCAAATTACCTAAAACAATATTAAAAAAATGGAAAAAGATTCCAATGCAAATTGATACAGCAGAGTATACAATTCGGCCTTTTTCAGGGAATATAAAAAAGGATGTAGAAAATTTGCTTAAAAAACAGTTTGGAGACGACTGGACTAGGTTACCGGAGCTGGTTTGGTATAGAACCGTATTAGATAATAATATATGTAATCTATCAGCAAAAGAAAATCGAGACGAAGTCGAATGTGATTGTTGTGAAGATGATGCAGAAGAAGTTCACGTTTAAAATGTATTCTGCTTAAACTTAAGTTAGCTTTTTGCTGTAGTAGTTGTTAAGTGTTAATTTCACAATAAAAATGTATCCGTTTGAAAAGAGTTTATTTCTGTGATGTACAAATCAAAAAGGTTTATTTCTCACAAGGCCGCAACAAAACGACTTAATTCGCAAAAGTTCGCATCAAAAGGACTTAACTCTGGAAAAAAATGTTAATTAACATAATTAAGTAGTTAGATTAAGCAATGTATGTAGTGCCATACCATTTATAGCAACTTAATTTAATATAATATCGAGAAAAAAGCTATTATTTCGAAATGGAAACCGTGGATTTATGTTTTTCCCCATTTCCCAAAATAAGTTATAAGTGGAAATAAGCCCTTTTGAAAAGACACTCCTCAAACATGGTAATAGCACGAAGGTTATCTGCTCCTTATACAGCTCACCAAAATGGAATTTCTGAAAGGAAAAATAGAACCCTCATCGAAAAAGCCAGATGCATGATGTTGGATTCTAGAGCACCTATGTGTTTATGGGCAGAAGCAGTATATATAGCAAACTATTTGTCAAACCGGAGCGTAAATAAAAATATTGATAACCAAACACCATTTGAACGATGGGTGGGAAGAAAACACTGTGTTATGAAGTTTTTTGAGCTGAGCTCGTTCTCTTAAAATTCCAGTAGCCTTGGGTTGTAAACCACAAAGTAAGATAACAAGCACTCAGTAAAAGCAGAATGTAACTGCCTTAGAAAGTTAGTATAGATTATCGACTCTATTCTTTGCACAATAGACAACAAAATATACAAACTAAATAATGGCACGCGACTAATGATCCTGGCGGCACGCCTTTTATCTCTAAGTGCAAAATGTGGGAAGTGTTATTTTTTGGTCAACGCATTGTTATTGTTAGGATAAGGGTACAGAGCCGATAATCTAGTGAACATTTACGGTACCATATTGTCCTTTTTCTACTCAACAATTTTTTTCGACTACCTGGCAGTTATATAATGTAGAAAAAGTTATGAGCGCCATTATTTAGTTTTTTATTTTGTAGTCTATTGTGCAAATAATAGAGTCGATATTGTCGATAATCTATACTAACTTTCTACGGCGGTTATATTCTGCTTTTACTGAGCGCTTGTTATATTACTTTGTGGTTTACAACCCAAGGCTACTGGAATTTTAAGAGAACGAGCTCAGCTCAAAATTGCCCAAGTATAACCATCTATAATGTTTTTGGTGCAAAAGCATTTGTCCTTAAGAACGGAAAACGAGACAACAAATTTTCTTCAAAGGCATTACCTGGAGTGTTCTGCGGCTACTTCGAAGTCTCAAAAGCCTTTAAAATTTATATTCCATCAAAGAAGAGTACTATAATATCCAAAGATGTTCGTATTCTGAAGAAAATGTTCTACGAAGATGGAGAAAATTCGACTATTTCCCTACAAAATCTCAGACAAAATGAAAATGATTTATTTTACGAGTTTGTCGAAAATGACGACTGAGTTGACGATGCCGACGCAGAAGACCATATTGAATGAATGAATGAATGTCGTTTATTCACCAAAAACATATGGTATCTACATAGTACAGGTGTTACATGAATATTTTGTGTATCCTTAATATGTTTAGCCTGGATAGGCATGTGAAAATTTGCATTGCACTTAACTTTAGTGTGAAGTGCAATCAGAAAACCTAAATTTTGAATTATTACCATGCTAATTGTCAATGTCATTAAACAATAATTAAAATACAAGCTAGAGAAATCACAATCTTAATTCGATTAAAGTAATGATGTCATAAATAATTATTTAAAATAAGATTATAAACGCTTAAGAAAATAAATAGGATATAATATTAAGTATGTCAATCAAAATTTATGTGCAAAAAATTCCTTAGTACTATAAAAACAATGTTCAATTTTTAAATGAAATTCAAATCAATAAAAACAAGCATCTGAAGAATTTTTTAACGATAATTATTCTGAACGACATATATTGTTATTAATATATTGTTTAAAGGCCTATTATCACCTATTATACGATACAAACAAGAAGTCCATAGGAGTTTTTCTCTACAGAGACCGTAGCCCTGGCCAATTTGGTGCGAGACTACCGATTCGCGGCGCAGTTGACATGACATGTGTCAAGATTATCAAAATAATGTTTGTAAATATGAATTATGATAAAATATCAGATTTACGTGATGTGTTTTGTGTGATCTACTAGTTCCACTAACTGAGCATGAACTCCAACCAGAAAAGTGCACGTGCAAAATTAACCGAAATAAAATAATAATATGAAGTCACTAAATATTGCCTAAGGATCGCCCTAAGACTGAAACTCGTCGCTGAATCTTTTATAGAATTTTGTATCCTTTACATTTTCCTGTTTTCTAGCTATTAGTGTATTTTTTAAGGTTTTAATTGTTATTATTAGTTAGAGTAGTACCTACTGGTAATCCACCTATTTTTAATTTAGGTTACATTAACATATATTTATACTAAGTCTTATGTATTCAATGGACACCAACTCCTCGTCCGACGTTGCTCCACATCTAGCAGATAATCTAGTGCAGTGCCCCCATTGTCCCCCCTAGCACGCTATTTTAAAGGTCGACGAGGATTAAATATACACATAAGTCGTGCCCATACCAGCCCCGCTAATGCCAATCCGCAACCCGCAAGCCACACCACACACGTCCACGTACCACTCTCTGAAAAACTAAGTACACTCAAACAATTTACACCAATTATAAAACGAATACCTCGTAGTGCACGGATACAGGTCGCTCAAAAACTGACTGAAGACATAACATCTGCTATTAGACTAAATACGCAAGAAGCTTGGGAGAATCTTCTCACATTTCCATATAGGGTCCTACGTGTGAAGCAAGACCCCACAGAGAGGTATTTCTTTAACTTCTCTAATAAAGAAGAACTGCCTCAACCCACACGATATCAATGATTTGCCAAGCTCCTCCAGGAAACAAAATTTCTCCTTGATCCGGCATGTAGAAACGAAAATAGGAGAAGGAGATATCAAAGGAGCCGCCCGTATATTATTCTCAACCGATGCAATAGCCCCCAATACTGCTGAGACCCTTGCAGCCTTACGAAGTAAACATCCTATCTCTGATGCCAACATTTCACTTCCCGACCCCCCCGATCCTTCCGTCCCCTGTATTCACGTGTCTTCAAATGATATTATAAAATCTGTTGTTTCTTTTCCGAATGGTTCCGCTGGCGGCCCCGACGGCTTAACCCCCCAACATCTGAAAGACCTTCTGAGCCATATATGTGGCGAATCCGGAGACTCGCTCCTGAGAGAATTAACGGCTTTAACCAACTTGATGCTGTCAGGCTCGGTTAACCCCGAAATAACAGATGTTTTATATGGGGCGAACTTGTGTGCCTTAATTAAAAAGGATGGCGGGATCAGGCCAATAGCGGTTGGTTCAACCTACCGTCGCCTGGCTGCTAAATGCTGCTGTGCTGCTGTTTCAAGTCAGTTAAGTAACTATTTTCAACCCTTTCAATTAGGGTTTGGCTCAAAGGGAGGCTGTGAGGCAGCAGTACATGCGCTTCGGTCTTTCATTGGAACCCCGCAATGTGAAGTTTTGGTAAAAGTTGACGTGAAGAACGCGTTCAACTCGATCAATCGAGATACCTTATTGACACAAGAAAGAAAAAGTACCAGAAATTTTTAACTTTGTTTGGCAGTGTTACAGTACCCCCATCAAAATTACTGTTTAAAAAACAATCCTTTGCTCTCGTCCGTAGGCTGTCAACAAGGGGACCCCCCTAGGCCCAGCTCTATTTAGCTTAGCAATTCACCCCATTATCCAAAGTCTACATTCTCGTTTCAATGTCTGGTATTTGGACGACGGTACTTTAGGCGGCGACGTTGATGTTGTGCTGGATGATCTGCAAGTTCTCACAGAAAAATTTGCTCAAATAGGCCTTGAATTCAATTTTTCAAAGTGTGAAATATTCTTCCCAGACGGATATACTTCAAAAGATGTTGCATTATCAAGGTTCAACACCGTAGCACCCAATATCAAAGTAATTGACAATAGTTCTCTATACCTTCTGGGTTCGCCGGTTTTGGATGAATCTTTCCCAAACTTCGTTAACCAACACTGTCACAAGTTTAGTACCTTTTCTGATCGCTTACGCCAAATTAATGTTCACATGGCATACACAATGATGAAATATTGCCTCTTCGTCCCTAAATTCACCTATGCACTTCGTTGTAGTCACCTTTGGATGTACCCCGACCTTCTGGAAAAATTAGATATTTTGATAAAAGAAAAC
>JALPQI010002527.1:0-101630 GCA_025490895.1 Thaumatotibia leucotreta
TATAGCAATACTTGTGTTAGGAGGCACCGCTCTTTCCTAACGGAACTTATTCAGTAACATTATCAGTATATGATAACTTACAAAATATTTATATTGTAGCGAATACCTTAATATTTTAAAAAATATGTATTTTATTAAATATTCATTAGGTGGGTTGGGTGGTCAAACCCGATAAGTCGAGCAAACCTGTTTTTAAAATACGAACTATATGACATTGACGTGAAGTTGTTATTTGAATGGAAAAATATCTCGACTAATCGGGTTTGACCACTCAACCCTCGATCATTATTTATTTATATCCTATATATCCTACTACAAAGTAAGACACTTGTCTTAATAAAGTTTCAAAAGCAGATACAGAATAGAGAAAGTGTCTATTTGTTACAACTATAATACGTTTAAAACAATTTTATAAGATTACTTACCAAATTTAACTGATCCTCAACTTCATCACTTTTAGTTCTACCAAGGGCTATTGCCATTACTTTGTTTTTACCAAAAAAGAATCTAGAGTCCTTCCATTCATGACGTAAATCTTTGAGTTTGGCATTTCTCATATTATCTACAGTAAATAGAAATATGTGTTCATATTTCGTCAAGCAATTTCTTATTTCTTCTATAGTCTTCTGTTTCAGCTGGAGGCCTTTCTTGTTTGTTTTTGTAAGGGATACTGAAATGTGATTAGAAAGTAAAAATTAATTTAATATAATATATTACAAAGCGTAGTCCGAAAATCTGTATGTTCAATAAATAACCAAGCAATACTGTGATAATTACTTTTCTTGTCTCGTTTAGATTTCGGCATTTTCCTGTACTTTTATAATAAACTACAACAAACACAAATTATACCACGTTTATTAAATCACTTCAGAAAAACGGAGAGGAAGAAAACGCACGTGGTAAACAATTTCTGACATTCCACAAACGCGTGACAATGACATTGACAAATCATATCACTGCTTTTGCTTTGACAGTAGAGAAGCGTATTTTCTTTTACAAAAATCCCACATTTTCGTTTAGTGAGTCTTGCCACAAGAAACGAAAGTGACCAAATCAAAGAAAATAATACTCTAGGATGACTGGGACGCCATAACTTGTTAGCAACCCTTTTTACCCCTTTATTAATATCATATTATTATGGCGATAATCCTCCCTGCAAAGCAAAGAGAATAATATATGGTCACACTGCAGACATCACCTTGCAAAAGCCGCTCCCCACTCGTGAGGGAAACGCGGTGCGAATTGCCCGCGAAGCTAACTAAGCCGCGAATGTGTGAACGCTTATTTTCTTTGAATAGCGCTTGCGAATGCGTAAGCGATCGCGGCTTCGCGCCGAAATAGGTGAATGAGACACGCGGGCATGGCGTGCGCCGTCGTGCTCTCTCATCTCGCCCCGCTCACTCATCGGCTTGAAGGCTTGTTGCCTATCGTCTAATGCGGGCATTATGTAAAGACTTCAATTAAAATTTTGCGCTTTTGTACTAGCAAGATTGGTTTGCCAGACTATTGTTTATTTGGGAAACGCGCCTATAACTATAACACTTACATTTTTAATATACGAAGTTAAATAACGAAGTAATTCAAATTATACACTTTACACCGCTATGTCGTAATTTAGGCGACAATTTATTATGATAATCTTAAAATTTACTTTATTACTTTAGAGTGTAAACATATAAGTAAATAAGTTTGAAATTCTTAAAGAAATTTATTTGTTATTACTGTCAATCATTTAACATCAGTGTTTGATATTGCTTAAGGAGTTTAGTTATATTTATTATTTACTGGTTTATCTCCTTGCTGTTATTATAACCAAATAAATTATTTTCATCAGTAAATTGTAGTGCCTAATACGTAAATACGTGTCACAAATTGCGTTTTAAATAATCGCGCCCAAGCTAACGACTTCCTCTTCAGTAATTTTAAGATGGCCGACGGTCTGTGAGAACCCTGTTCCGTTTTTTGTTTCCCCTCTGGCCCCGCCGCCGTCAGTGTAGTGTATCGTTCGCCGCAAGAGAAAAACTGATATTGTGCAGCAATTTGCTGTTTTTATTACTTTTTTCCCTTCCAACAAGTAAGTGCATCAAATTTCTATTGAGTGCTAATAATTTTACGTGTATTATCTTTACGGAAAGTGTCCATGTTGGGAATTTACATCTCCATAAATGTGACTGTGACGCATAGAAGGAGTGCCCCTTGCAGCCATTTTGCCTGAACCGGCGACACGATTCCGCGGTGCGGTTAGCTATCATTCCAAATTATATACTCAAAATTATGTGTTTCCATTAGTTTATATTAACAACAATTCTACAGTTTCTACGGCAGGAGTTGTTCTTGTTAGTGAGCTGAAACCAACTGTAAGTCTTTAAATTTGGCCCGTGTACATGCTTCTAAAGTCTAATTATATTTTTGGAGTCTCAAGTAAATCGCGGATTGGACGGTTTTGTAGAAAGTGGCTTGTTTAAAATTGGTCAAGATTTGAGTTTAACTTTAGATATAGATTCGATTTAGTAGCAGGAGTATTGAACTCGAGACGTAACCCTAGTGCCCCAACCAGTGATCATACTAGTGCGTCGCAATTTCACCGTGCGTAGCCGTGTTCTTATCAATGTCGATTCGATAACATTTTAAGTTAACGTATTTGCAAAGTCTCAAAGATTCGGAAGGCTAACCCATTTTGAATTAACGGTGTAGCTTTTTGTTCTGAATGATTCATTGCGCCCGAATTTCCGTTGTGTAACTATTAGAGGTTGTTGGGCAGAGCTTGGTACCTACGCGGTAGAGCGTTGGTGTGTCACGGCCCTTGCTTGCGTTCACCTTAGCGAGATGGACACGTGCGTGACATTGAGGCGGGGGCACACGACGCATTTACTGCTTTTGTCTGTCAGATGAAATCCTTATAATTATATTTATGTAATACATATTACTCCTAATTGATGTTATAGTAAGTGTTTCTTAATCAAGGTATAAGCTTTATAATCTATTTATTCATTGATTGTCATCTCTATTCTACATCACTAGTGGTAGGATATAGTGGACAAATCAATGATTTTCATTCTTTATGAATCTTGTCTCACTCCTGCTAATAATGCCTTGTACTTTCATATTCTGATCTGAATACATACTGGGGACATTTTATAGACTGCAATTTTTTTGGATACTTAGTTCTTGTGTGACATTGTTAAGTTAAATAGGTAGGTATCTATATCTATGATTCTATTGATTCCAAGTTCTGCTACTATGCCACTTAACATTGTAAGAATATTTAATTTTCTAAATGAGATTCTTAGTCAATTATTCACACCAGAATTAAATATATACTTCTTATGTTAAGTCTAGCTTATGATGATGGTGATCATATATGAGAATGAAAAAAAAAAACGAATTCCATTACTCATCACTATGAGTCACTCTCTTACAACTGTTGGAGATTGGAGGACCTTAACTTGAGAAAGAACACATCAAATTATTTTGTTTATTTTCATAAAAAAACATGCATTATTAGTGTGTTTATGTGGTATGTCTTTTTTGAAAGATAATACTTTAATGTCAAACAAAGAGGTACATGTATTAAATCACCCAAACCGATCACAATTACATTAAATAAAAATGACATACCTATTAGATCTTTACCTAAATAAAACATAAAAAATCACCTACTCAAAGAATAATTTCAATATTAATGAGTAGGTTGTTTAGTAGTCATTGAATTTTCTTTTTTCATGGCTACATTTATTTTAGAAATGTTGATCAAAAACAATTATAATGACTAAATATCATTATCAAATGAATGCCTAATCTATGAACTTTGGAAGTTTGAACAACAGTTAATCAATTGTAATAGCTTAATTGGACTGTCAATATTATATACCTATTAGGGAGTGGCATCTTCTTTAAAACAGATAATTTAGTAGTTTCTTGAGTAATTTTATTATTTTATAAATACCTACACAAGGTAAATGTATGGTTGCTCTTCTCATTTCTAGTAAATGGCACCATTAAATTGTTAATATAAACTTATGAATAAATGACAAGTATTCCATATAAAAAATGAAGTTAATTTCGTAATCCATAACAAAAAAAGGATTTTATTGGGTATTTATTTATCAAGTCAAAAGTACCTAAGACCTGCAGGAATTTTGTGGTAACCATAACACAATCTCATCCATTAATATCTCCATATAAAAATGACTAAATAAATGGCCTTGGCACCAAAGAATTTCGTTTAACAGGGGGTTGGAAAATAGCAGTGCTTTTTAATTATTGAGAATGGGCTGGTACCTACAGACCATAACATGTTAACATAATATGTTTTAATCTCATTGTAACAAGTTTTTTTGCGAAACATTGCCCAATGGATGTTAGTGTAATATAGCTTAGCAACACATGGGTTGAAGTACATATAGACAGATACGTGGATAGGAAGGCACCCTAGAGCAAGGGAAGGAGGTAGGTCGTCGGTAGGTAGGCGCCGCCGGGCCGCCAGGCGCGGTGCACGGTGCCGGGGCGCGGGTGGGGCGAGGGGTGTGTGCAATCGTCGCGCTAGTCGTATTTCGTCTGGAGTGTTTATCCCGCGTCGTCGGATCAATACCGGTGGCGCAGTGGCGGTGGCCGAGCGACGGCGCGGCGGCGGCGCGAGCCTCCGAGCCCGAGTCTGTGAGATGCTGTCGAACCGAGCGGACGCCGCGTCGATGTCGCGTTTGGCGTGAGGGGTGCTCTTTGAGCTGTTGAGTTTTCACACTGCGCCAGTGCGCTCGTGGCCTCTACACAAGGTGCTTTCCACATTTCATGATGACAATTACCCTATCTGCGATTCGCTGCGGTGAAAGTGACGCCTAACGATTAGTCTTTCTGAACGGATCAATCTTTCACGCGAATTTACATCTAGCATTTCTAGGTAGTTGAACTAGACTCGTAACTTGATTGCAGGGGCATCAGTGAAATAATCCTCTTTCATCGTCCACGATGTCCGTCGACAAGGAGGAACTGGTGCAGCGCGCCAAGCTCGCGGAGCAGGCTGAACGATATGACGACATGGCGGCCGCGATGAAGGAGGTGACGGAGACCGGCGTGGAGCTCAGCAATGAGGAAAGAAACCTGCTCTCCGTCGCCTACAAGAACGTCGTGGGCGCCCGGCGGTCCTCGTGGCGCGTCATCTCCTCCATTGAACAGAAAACCGAGGGATCGGAAAGAAAACAACAGATGGCTAAAGAATATAGGGTTAAAGTAGAAAAGGAGCTCAGAGAAATTTGCTACGATGTATTGGTAAGAAAAAGTTCTACTAGTCTGTCTTTCTCAATTTCAGTAACATTTCATTAGCTCTCAGATCTGAATTCTGAGAATCTTATTTATCATATCTGCCAATTAGCGGCAGTTACAGAATTTGTTCCGAAATCGAGTGGGATTAGCTCTTGCGCTCGCCTACGCGGGTGACGTCATGCGCGTCGCCAATTCGAGGGGTGATGCAAGCGACAAGTTGTCGTGGTCATTTCCTCCGATCGGTATGTTTCGGCGGATCATGGGCGTTATAACGCGGCGCGGCTTGCAGGGCGCCGGGGCGCGGTGCGGCTTTTCCGAAGGGGGGGGGTGGGGTGACGTATTGCGCCGCGTCACTGCGCGCGCTCCTATCCCGTTTTCGTTCGTTGCCCTGTCGTGATATGAAGCGCATACTAATGATATTTATAATTTAAACAATAATTTTATTTATCTATATCGAAATATTATACCTTGAAAATTAGGGCGTGTCCAAACGTTAAAGCAATTGAATAATTACTATTCAACTCAGAATTTACTTCTTAGAGCTATTGAATGTTATAATTATCAATTAATTATTTTTTTATAGTGTATTTTTTTTGTTTCAGGGTTTACTTGACAAGCACCTTATTCCTAAAGCTAGTAATCCAGAAAGTAAAGTATTTTACCTTAAAATGAAGGGAGATTACTACAGGTACCTCGCAGAAGTGGCCACAGGAGAAACCAGAAATTGTAAGTTATAGTTAGTGTGATTATATTTTAAATCTCTCAAATTCAAATATAAGTTACAATCACTTTTGTTTCAATACTTGTAAATCAATTTGCCATTGAACAGTATTTTTCCTTGGTCTGCAGGAATTCTGTTTAAACTTGTTCTTCTAGTAAACTTAAATTTATATTACAGCTGTTGTAGAGGACTCACAGAAAGCATACCAGGATGCTTTCGAGATCAGCAAGGCGAAAATGCAGCCCACACACCCAATAAGGCTGGGGCTCGCGTTAAATTTCTCCGTCTTCTATTATGAGATATTAAATTCACCAGACAAAGCGTGTCAGCTCGCCAAACAGGTCATTATTTGTGTCAGTTTAAGCATAGGCTGTGCTGGCTGGCACGAGTGTTGAGGTTTCGTGTAACATGCTCGCTTGTCCCCAGCTGTCGTGGAAGACTCGCAGAAGGCCTACCAGGAGGCGTTCGACATTGCGAAAGCCAAAATGCAACCGACCCACCCCATCCGGCTCGGTCTCGCGCTCAACTTTTCCGTCTTTTATTACGAGATTATCAACTCCCCTGCGCGAGCGTGCCACTTAGCTAAACAGGTTTCTGACAAACACTTTGGTTTGCAGCGTGCTCGCGTCGATTTTAAATAACTGTTCACCTACTAACATCGCGAAAGAACAAAACTCGTATCTGCATGGATTTTCTTCCAAAAAGCCATCTGTAGTATTGTATGAAAAAAAAACTAATGGTATTTGAGCATGTTCATGTAAAAAGCAATTAACCTCATAATCCTCGATCCAGCCAGTAACAGTGTTTTTGTATTATTTAGACTTGAAAAAATAATCAAAGTAATTGTGAAGTTCTCAGGGATGAGAACAAGAGCATTTGTTTCGCTAGAACAAGCGCATTTGTTTCGCTCCTATTTAACCTCTTAAATTCTGATAAAGTGCCTACATCTTCGAGCAGTGTTACGAGTGGAAAGTAATAAGTGATTCGTTTTGCAGGCGTTCGATGACGCGATCGCGGAACTGGACACACTGAACGAAGACTCGTACAAGGACTCGACGCTGATCATGCAGCTGCTGCGAGACAACCTGACGCTGTGGACGGCGGACACGCAGGGCGACGGCGACGAGCCGGCCGAGGGCGGCGACAACTAATGTCTCATCCCCTCCCCACATCCAATGTTCTCATCGGTGTTTTATAAGAAAACGAGTAACATTCGAGAACGCCGCGCGCGGGCCGGACTCCCCGGCTGCAGCGAGCCGTCGCTTGTAAAAAAATGTTAAATGTCGTTCGCAGCGGACCTTCACGTTCCGTCTAAATGTTATGTGTCATCTTTGACGGTTTTGTATTTCTGTATTTACACTGGATTACAGATATCGAGCTGACCTGATGAATATAAATATTTATAACTTAAGTTATTAAAATTACGGTTTCTTAAGTTAAAAGTGTTTTCCTTTCATATTATTAAAACTTGCAGCCTGGTCGGCCCCCAATGAAACATTCCTTTCGCCGCATGTCCGCAGTGAAATGGAGTTTATGATGGTGAATGTTATTTTAAAGAATATTAGTGATTACATTGTTAAAGTGCGCCCAGTGACCCGTTAAAGTTAGATTCATTATCGACCCGCTAACTGTAATGGCTGTATTGAGAAGGGCACAAAAAAGTTGTTAGTGTCTTGTGGTTTTGTGATGTCCTCTACAGTTTTAATTATTACCAAAGGAAAACTAATTGTTGTTGACATTAACCATTTTGTTGTGCCCATCACTGATTATTAATTAGCATTCTGGCATTTATTAGCAAAATAGTCTTGTGATGGACATATAATTGTAACATTTCTGCTGCATTTTATCAGCCATTAATCTATTATATTTTTCATGTTTTCACCAATAAACTTTTGTATTAAATACACTTTTTAGTTTTAGAATCAACATTGAAATAAACCGCCACCTATTAACCCCTAAGATATTGTTTGTCTAAATGTTTTTTCTCTCAACATTTGCAGTGGGCGCCTTGCGGGGAAAGTAATTTAGCGCAATTTTATTAGTCGTCCCCAATCTGAAGTTTGAAATTGTGACTACGGATAATTTGCCCCAAAAAGCCCTAAAATACTGCATACGATTCGTAGAATCCTTGATCCCACATTTTGTAGATTGGATATTACTTTCTTTCTCTTCTATCTTTTTCGATAGCCATTAGACACTTGCTAAAGGGCAGTTGGTAACTACGAGAGAAATCGATTACCTGTGTCATTGGATTTCGGCGCATGCGCCAAGCGTACTATGTTATGGACCTTCAGAAATATTTGATAGAAATAGAATATTTTATTCGTAAGTGCCTGAACCAAAATAATTTGATAAAGTTTTGTGTTACGAATTTGGGAAAGTGAGCTACTTACCAGGAAATAGTAATCGTAGGTAGAAGTTGTTCACATTCGCAACTTTTATTGGCCGCGACTATATTTTAAAACTATGTTGAAGAAGAGTCAAATAATGGCCTGTCCCCAATTTCACAACGTTGACGAGTGCTACAATTGTAAATTTGCTGTTGCTCCAATCGGGGGCGTCTAAAGGCTACAGTTACAGCTTACCATTGGAAGGGCCGTGCTTTTGTTTTCTGCCAACATAAAATGTTTCAGCAATAAATAAACAAAATTACAATTGTCACAAAAAACAATTGTAGCGAAAGTCCGACATAAGCCGAACGTTCGCAAACCGCGAACATCATGTCAAAGATTTAATGAAAATCCAACTAAGCCTTATTGTCACGGGTTTCGGAAAATAAAAAGTAGTTTATTAACGATATAATAACGTTATTACTGTTATTAGTAATAATTTTATGTTGGTGGCAAACAAGCACACGGACCGTCCGATAGTAAGCGGTAGCCGTAGCCTACGGAGGCCTGCGACGTCTGTAACGGTGATAGTTTACAATTGTCACACTTGTAATTATGGTGAAATAGGCCACTGAGCATTTCTCAAAGTTTTTACACCTAATCTGAATCTAGATTAGCGCTAAATGTGCGAGAGACCGTTATCCTTTGTTATTAACTTTTTAATGATACAAAATTGTATTATTGATAGTTTATTTACAATTAAGTTTAAGAAATGTAAAAGAAAATAACAATTTTTCGGAATGTCTTAGTTATGCGAAATAATAGAAAAATTTATTTAACTAAGTAATATACAAATTGTAACAAAATAGGAAATGGCCATTTGTTTAACGATCTGTCCTAATTATTGTGTGCATAAACTATTTGAGAACTACTCAACTACAGCGTAGTAACTACATACAGTCACGTGCAGTGGCCGTACCACGGGGTTGCAAGTAATGTTTACGTTAGCGTTAATTCGATACATAAAATAGACCCTCACGGTCGCTCCGATCCATTGGTGCGAGAGTGCTGCTTTACGACTTACGTAGGTACTAGGTATCGACTAAAAAGCTAAGGAATGGTATGGATATTTGTCGTGCGGTGCGAGGTTCTGATTTAATTCAACAATTTCAACATCATTCCGCTAGATGGAGTTAAGGGGCCAAAAGCATCGTAGCACAGCAAGTTGTGGAAATTTTAGGTACAGTCAAGTGCAAAAATAAGTATCGAAAGAATTCGTTCAGAAATATGTTACGACGTTCTTATTACACAGAATTAGAGTGCACTGGGACATATTTTTGAACGTTTTTGTATACACCTTATTTTGTCTTTGACTGTACCTACACTACAATAGCGGCCAAGACTCGAGCAATCGAAAGATTCCAGAAATTTAACCACGACGAACATAAATAAATTCATAGCCGGGATTCTGAATTCTGTTCTGACCCGAAACCTCCAGCTTCGTAAGCACTGCCACGACCAACTAGGCTACAGAGGCTGACAAAATATGCGAAAAAATAAATGAATGGTCTTCATTTATTTTAATAATGTAATATTTAGATAAGTACTTAAATGGTACTAATTTTAGCCGAGTGGTGACGGGCAGTAAGAAATAATCACCACCGCAACTCTTACTCAAGGATTCAGATGTCATTTCATTGAACATACATTTACCTATAGAAAATTGATGATGGGCTGCAGCATCATCATACATCATCAACATCATAGTGGAAGTGGACACTTCTGTGATCGCCAATCCGCTTAGGTAGCGTAGCGATTATGGGCATTTACCTCCCAATGCGTCCATAACCTACGCATAGTTATTGGAACTGTGTGGGTGAAGACGTCTGTAAGAATACCTACGTCACCACACCAACTCTTCCTGCGGGTGTCGCAAGAGTCGACTAAGAGATTGAAGTGTCACTGACCATTCTTTGACAGAACATCGATGATGAGCAGCAGCGTCCTCACAGTGGACACATTACTGTGATCGCCAACTGCTTGCTCAGCGTGGCGATAATGGGCATTATTTATTACCTCCTTAAGGTCCAAACCCACTAGACCGTAGTGACCGTACCCATGCCATGACCGTAGCATGAACGTATCAGACAAAAAAATATTCTTTGTATTGAAAAGTATGAGACTGTTTGGCCGGCGCCGGAACGTCCTAGTGGGCAGTCTCATACTTTTCAATGCAAAGAATATTTTTTTGTCTTTCTTAATGCGTCTATATAATGCATAATTAATAGGAGAGGCCTACGTCCAGCAGTGGACCGGGATAGGCTGATGATGTGATCTGATGTACTTACATCTTTAAAAAAAATACATACCTAACATAGTCCATTCCATAGCCATAGTCTTAGTCAGCTCCCGAAATGGATGGGCTAGGTTAAATAGGTAACATTACTTAGGTACATTCAGCAATAGTCAACCGTTTTTCGACTCATCATTTATCTGTAGGTACTACATACTTTTAAGTGCTGTACAAGTTCACAATGAATTGTGATACATTGAAAGTACCTACCTATTGAAACACGAAAATAGGGAATGTTGAAATCGAAGCGAGTTGCGAATTTCCTTGGCTTTTTAAATGTTTGGCATGTAAATACATACTTACGACTCTAGGGCTGTGCCTAACTCAAGTATGAGCACCATATGTATCTATGGTAAACGTGCCTAGCACGGACTTATTTTCTATCCATCCCTCCCGTACCTACATATTGGTTGAAGCGAGAGGGATAGAAAGTAAAGGCCGCGTTAATCTCATGGCGGCAGCTCCCGGTAAGCACACAGTAGAATGTTTCTTCCGCGGGTCTTGGTAACTACAAAATCAAGCTGTTTACTTTGGCGAAGGAATGCGTTATCAAGGCGAGTGACAAAACAACTTGTTTGCATTTACCTTAATAACAAAGGATCCAGCTTAAGGCGTAAGGTTTTACAATGTGCACATAATATTTATTTAATATATTGTATTTAGCTGAAATTAGTACCTACATCGTGGGAACTTATGGTATCCAGTACAGACGTGATTAGCGCCGCTGGACTCTAATAAACGAAATGCCTTCATCAGTCTTTATTTGGTCTTGTAGTCTTATTAGATATGTATAACTTTTATGGCTGTATCCACAATTTTTGTATTACATATTACAGTCATGGCAGCATTTCGCTACCTCAATATTACAGGGTTCTATTCGGGGATGTTACATTTTCCGCTTACTAATTCGATTTGGACTAAGCATAAGCATCAGTGTGACAATGTTCAGAATCCAAGTTGACAAAAGTGCTATGTATTTTTCATCACACTTGCTGTTTAAGCGCGCCATTGCTTGAATGCATAGCGGGAGTAATAGAAAAGTGAAATTCCCTAGGGAGTAATAGAAATGTCAGTACGTCATTTAATCATATTTTATTTTAAAACTTTTTGTTTTCGGCAAGTGTGATGAAAAACATTGTATGCATCACAGTCGGTAAGCGGAATACTAACTCGAGTCATTAAAAGCCCTCCGCCTACGGCGTCGGGCTTTTAAAAGTCTCGTTAGTGATTCCGTACTTACCTCCCTTGATGCACAATGTACTAATAGAACCTTGTAATATTGGGGCAGCGATTTAATAATGCAGATACGTACCCTTTATTGAGTAAAAAATGTTTAAAGCTACTTGCTTGTTATTTGCCATTCAGATTTAGATTATACTTATGCCCTTACATAACATTTTGTAAATATGAAAGATAATAACTAAGTAATTCCTAAAACAGTTAAGTCTGACCACTTTCACTCACAGATAAAAAAACACTGAAGAGTTAATGTGGTCCGACTACAACCCTAAAATAAATGCGAGACTAGGTCGGTAGTAAGGTAGAAGTACCAGTATTCGACATGGGTATTTGACATTTTTTTAGATATTCGATTTTTTAACCTTGTCACTCTACATACCTACATAAACTCTACTTATGTCACCCCATCCCATGCGAGCACTGGTACTTTTACCATAATTGATATGACTATCAAAATGTCCCTCGAGTGATTCGGCTGACAACACAAAACAAATCGAGAAACTATATCTTATGGATTGATGTTGTACAAAATTTTAAACATTTTCTTCATCACTCGTTCGACACCTAATTGAAAACTTTTGTTTTAAACATGGTAGCAATGTTATACATAAGACAGGCCGCAACGCTGTCGCAAGTAAGTAAATTGCACTAAATCCTAGATTGACCGCAATCATTGTATTACTAGGTAGGGAATTCTTAACTGTCTCTATCAGAGAATCCGAGTCATACAAGTTTTCCGCGGCAGAATACACAGAGTACGCGTTTACAATTGATCGAGGAGCACACAACACCACAAACACTATAATTAAGTACAGAGACAATTTTAACGCGGACACTACTTCTTCACTAATTTCACATAGCGTTCTCCGCGCCTTAAGTCGCACAATAATTAATGCGAACGCTAGAGTCATGATAAAAATGGGCAGATAGAGATTAAACAGCGCAATCAATGAGTGCATGTAGAATCTGTGATTAGAGTCTACCAAAGTGCACACGATTGTATCATTTTCTAGATGAACTGTCGTTGCTAGGGTGAATTCTGGTACGCTCAAGGATGCAGATAAAATCCAAACAAACAGAGTAGGCCGGGTAACGAAAATCTTGGTGTCAGTAAGCCGGCGATAGTCCACGTTCATCGTACGAGGCGGTGTCGAGGAGTCGCTGCTGGCTGCTACTAGACTGTGACGAGATGATCTAATTTCTTCTTCTTCATCCTGGGTGCTTCTCTTAGCTTTCCATCTCGCCGCTTTTACTTCTAGATTAACCGTAGCAATAGCATGTAACGCTATTGTGGTAACTAAATATAAGGACGCCGTTGAAGCAAACACGTTGAGTCCTTGGTACGCAACACAACCACCGTTCCCAAAAATCCATGACTTGTAGTTGTATGACCACATTTCTGGCCCAATTGTGGTTACGAGAAGGAGGAGGTCCGCAACAGCTAACTGTATTATAATCGCGGAGAGACCTAAAAAAAAGGTGACGTTTAGTTTGGCGTTTTGAAGAAATAATAACTTTAACCTTGTTTTAAGGATGTAAAATGTATATCTACCGTTTATGCTGCGGGCGAGGAGCGCAGAGAGGAGGGCGCAGTTGGCGAGGGCAGCGGCGCCGGCGCCGCACGCCAGGCCGGCCGCCAGCGCGAGCGGCGGGAGAAGCGGCGCGGGCGCGGCCATGGCGCGCGTCGACACTCCGGGAGCGAGTCGGGATCAATGACTCTCGGCCACTGCGTCACTCGCGTTCTCCGCCGTCCCTCGGTATGTTTTTTTTTCAGTAGTGAATCACCGCACATGTGTATGCGAGAGAGCGCTCTCCTGCGACTCTACATAAGCTATACTTTTTAATTTCACTTTTGAATTTAACGGACACATTTAGTTGTTTAGTTAGTAGCCGGTGGCGTGTATTTACGCACTGAGGGCTCAGGCGTGAATGTGCGAATGCGAATAACGTCGATGCCCTGTAGTAAATAAAATAAAGGAAGTACTGTATAGCTGTTTCTGCTCATTACTATTCAATGTTGGCAATCGGAATCGGAATGGACTGTCGGCGTCAGTAGGCAGTCTACTACTTAGTCTCATTTACTGGTTACCAATGAATAATAATTGTATTTTCATCAATAAATATTAGGAAAAAGTAGAAGAAAAATGGCCTGGGAGGCTCGGCCTATTCTGACTATGGATCCCATCCAAAAAATTTAATACCTGTAAATTTTTCCTAATCAAAATTCCTATGTATTGAGTATGTGTGCATTGTTTTCACTTTTAGTCCCCTATTTCTTACAGATACAACGCACTCTAGAACAAGTGATAATCAAAAAAGGAATGCACCTCGTTACACTTTCATCTGCTATCATTGATATTTTTTTATTTCGACTTTAAAATTCTAAGGAAGACGACGGGTTGATGATAGAGTATAGAGTTCTCAGAACTCGACCTGTCTGTTCTAACTTTCTAAGATGAATTAAATATCCTATTTCAACATTTTACCTATTTCATTTCATCTATTCCGATGTTTATCTGCCGGTAATCAAATCTTGCAAGTTAAATTTGATCCACGTCGTTACCGATTGAGCTAAAATCATCATTCATCACGAAGAGTTGAGGAACCACCTCTGATCTGAAATATCATAATTTTCATTAAAAAACTCGCATAGGTCAATAGCCACACTAGCCACACGAAACTCGTAATTCGACAACCACAAACCTAGGTACCTCATGTTTGTTATTATTTTGGCGGAATGCAAAATGCAATACTTCTATCTACTTTTAAGTCAATTAATTATGTAGGTACTTATAAATAAACAACATGGGACAATCTTAAATATATCGTCTTAGCCCCACGGTAATAAGCTCAATGAAGGCTTGTGTTGCGGGATTAATTGACAACATATTTTTGAGATATGTGACAACTTGGAATATCGTACATTTTAATATTAAGATAACCGTTTTTTATTAGTCATCGAAACTGAATCGTGGTTATGACAAAGGGTTTTTTTTACCGTTATTCAATTCACAGGCAGACAAACGCCAGGCCGTATTGTAATTAGTGTGCTAACAGGACTGGACTTTCCAATCTTTACCCACAATAATGTTCGTCCTCGCCCAAATTTTCAATAGCAGGCTAAAGCGCACGTTATTCTTGTAACTTGTTTTATATTCTCGGAATGAGTCACAAAGCCCTTGGCTTGATAAAGAATATGCGGGCAACTGGACGTGTTGTCTGTTTCAAATAAAGAACCATAATCTACATATCGATATCAGGCTGGAGTTATGCGAGGGAATGATTATTGTGTAGCTAAAAGGGCGGATTACTCGTATATTTGCTAAGATCGGTATGAAAAAGTCGATTTTTTTTAGATTTCCTGATCGGCCACATAGTAAAAGTTGTTCAGTATAGCCTACAAAATCACCAATTCACCACGTTCAACGTTTTCAGTGGGTGGTGTAACACGCTGTAAACGGAAGCACCTCTCACCCCGCTCGCTGCCATACTACGTTCCTGTTAGGTTTTACTAAATACGTTAAGTTAGTCCTTCGAGCTCGCTCCAATAAATCAGTGCAAGTGCGATAGAACGCTTTACTTATCGAAAAAAACCTAACGTAACCGTTACTGCCAACTCATAGTACGGCTAAGTATATGCTCGCTCCAATACACCAGAGCGAGCTTGATATTTGACTGCTTTACGTATATTGAGTATACGCTAACATACGCGTTACTTGCCAATTCATGGGACGGCTACTGGAGTCGTATTTGCACTTCAATCGTGACCAACAATACTTAAGAAACTTAGAACGATAATGAATAGGCCAAAACCACGCGAAAATTAGTATAGCTGTATTATATGTATACCTACATCATTTGCAACAGTATTATTGTAAGTGAATCTTGTTTGCGAGTACGAGTAAAAAATATGGTCTACCACTATTTTCAGTGGTAATAAAAGTCGAAAAGTGGTAATCCACATTATTTGTTGACTGTACCTAAGTAGCACAGGTTTCACCCCTGGCTATGTGCCAAATGGTAATGGCAAAATATTTGTTATCTTTGGGCCCAAAAATGTCGTACATCAATCACGAAAGTAGCCCAGCATAATATATCAAGAATATGCCGCCAATCGACAATAGTGACAAAATATTTCTATGAACAATTAGCGAATAGGAAATTACAAATTGACAATGCCTGTTAGCAGCAGCTCATGTATGTACGTTACGAAGCCTGCGTTGCGAATTTTAATTTGTAGAATTTTATATTGCTCAATAAATAATTTGTAATTTCATTAGCGAATGTAAAGTTAGAACTTCTATAGCCTTTGTAAGTCTTAGTAGGTATATGTACACGGAGAATGGGCTACCGTAGTACCGCAGGCCGCAAGATGATAAATGTGTGCGATCCATCGCCAGCTACCCCTAATTCTCGGCCGAGGCGCGGAAGCCCATTACCATTGAAAGAGCGGAGTTTGGCTTAGTCACGGCCTTACTCATAGTTTTTTGCTCAAAACAACTTTTCGGAATGTAGACTAGGTATAATGCCCCAGGGACAATAGCCGGCTAATATTAGAAATACTTTGGTTTGTGTTATTAATTTCATTTATATTAGACTTCTTAGGTTTTTAATTTAATGTTTGAACTTTTGAAGATACTTTGCCTAATTATACCGTTATAAGGTATTTTAGTATTTACGTATGAACGCATGTACCATGACATAAACTAAGTAGGTATCTTACTTTCTAATATAAACTAAAATATTTTTTGTTACATATATATTTTTGTATAGATAATTAGCTAATTACTCACTTGAATAACTAAAATTTATATTTTCGAGATGGATACGTAGGTTTCAACTACAACACAGCGTAGGAACTTAACTATGCGTTTTTATCAAAATTGTAGATACATTTTGCTAAATTGTTAATATTAATTGAGCTAGTTTTTGTTCAGTGTTGAGACCACATGCAGTACATATAGTAAATAAAGTTAAGTTAGAATCTAAGGTGGTAAGGTTTTACATCCTCCTAGTCCACCGTTTCCACATACGCTCTTCACGATATGTCCTTACCTTACCTACCACATATATAAATTCAGTTGGTTGCCATTAGATTTTTAAATACATGTCGAATGCTGTCTGTGTATTTATAATTATATTCATCATACTCTGTTTGGTTAGGTATTTAAAAAAAGTTAAACAATCTTGCAGTATTTGTTTTGATTCATTAAGTACCTAGTTTGGATTTTAAAATGCATTTTTCAATAAAAGGATAAGTACTGCAAGATTGTTTATCTTTTTTAAATACCTAATCAAACATAGTAAGATTTAGAAAATTCATCATCCTATCAAATATCCATTCATACTTACAAACTTTCGCGTTTATAATATTAGTAGGATAATAACATCGTAACTATTGGGTGTGTAAGTAAATAAACATAACATACCTTTTTTATTGCTATAATATAAAACCAGCCAAGGGCATTTTAGGATTATGCTTAGATAGTATTGCTCTTCGTTAGTTTCCTTTTAAATTAAAGTCTTTCTCAAGCGTTATTATCGTGATTTCATATTACACACCTATTTTTCAAATTACACAATTTCTTCAAATTACGAAGTGTTTTTCTCGGGAAATACATAATATTGACCGTATAAGAAACACGTTTTTGAAAACTTGGATTCGTTTTACCGAAAATAAATTATATTTTACTATTTTCCTTGTTGGCGGGATTGACATTGATACTTAGGCACTTGTGCTAAACAGCTATCTAGTAGGTACTATTTGTTAACCATCACTGAGAGATACATGGCATTCTATATGGGTTCGTAGTTGGCTACGGAACGGAAGGAACCATAAAAAATGTTCTTAGCCCACAAACATATTCGTAGAAATAAATTTCAAAAATCCGCGATCGCTTACACTACCGCTTATCACTTATGCTGCAAAAAGAGGTCAAGTTGATCTTACTTGTTATCGCTCTCTGTCAACAACTGACGAGTCGTCGGCGCATGTTAATAATGGTTAATGCGTTAAAAAAATGGTTAACTTTACACGCACTCAACACTTTTTAATTTTCGAATTCTTGTATAGATGAACATTTTCTGCCTATTATTGTAGGGATGTACGAGGTTTGGCTGACAGGTCGAGGGCTACTTGTGAAGTGTTCCAATTAAAATACGAGGTCAGCGGCTGAGTCAGAGGGTAACGGATTTATTTGCATGTTCGTCTAGAAACCGAGAGCTCTCCGGCTTCGGAGCCAGGATGATGGATGAGTCGTCAGCGCTCCGGAGGGACGCGTGGGCGGTGTCATGACAGCCAAAATCTGCACTTTCCTGCCGACTTTCTCTCGGAGGTGCGAAAGGTGTAGGGGCTCGATGGTTATTCGGTAGCTGGCGCCGCATAAGTGTACGCGTTCTAATCGCGCGGTAACAACGGTCGGGTCGGTTCGCACGGTGCATCGCTCCTCCGATATTCAAAGCACCTGCATGCGGTGTCCGAGTGCGAGTTTATAAAGTGGTCCGGTGTGGAGTATCAGTCAGTGGAGTGCAGTGCGGACGGCATGGCGACGAGAGTGCAGCTGGTGGCAGCGGTGCTGCTCGTTTTGCGCGCGCAAGCTTCAGCTCCCGCGCAGTTTCCTGTAAGTCTCTAGGGCGGGCGGACTTTATAACGTAGATTGTTCCTTTATATGGTCATATTAGATAATTATTATCATACGGAATGCCGTATGCCGTATCACAAGTCATTTATGACCCCTAAATATCCACATAGGTATTATGTAGACTTTGGTTAAAAAAAAAGTAAAAAACAACCTATATTGTAGGTAGAGACATAATCGGCGACAAAATCAAATTTTCTATGAGCAGTCAACAATACGAACCCATATCTTTTAAATTTGCCCCCTTTTACTACTGCCGAACGAAGTATACGACACTAACTTTTGTAACACAATTGACGCGATCGTATTTGATTAAAACCCTAATTATTGTATTTTTTTTTGCAATCGACCCTTTAAGTACTTACTTATATTTAAATTTGGTTCAAACTACATGTTTACCTACGTATAGGTGATGACATTTATAAACTGCCTAATTCGAACAAAATAATTGATGTTGATTTTGAATACCAAGAATGTTAAGCACGCACATCCACAGGTTCAGTACCTATAGGTAAATATGTAGTAGTGCAACCCTGGCGAGTTAATGTTGATATAATACTAAAATATTTTGTGAACCGGGTTAATTTAATATAATACGTAACATAAATCGATGATTACTCGACATGTTTCGACCCATTAAGAGGATGTCCATGAAGAGTACCCTCGGCCAAAGCCGGACGGCTACTCATCAGTTTGCAAAATGTTTCACAAATGACAAAAGTGGACCACTTATAGTATTCAAGGTCGTCCACTGTTTGTGTCGATGCAACTTAGCTGCGTTTTACCAAACTTTTATTCGAAGTTTTGACATTATTATCCGAGAGCCGGGAGTAAGTGTTATTCTTCGAATAAAAGTTTGATCAAATCGACCCTTAGTGTGCTGACCATGTTGGGCTATCTAATGTATCTATCTCTGTTACGCCGCCCTGAGAGAACGGTAAATTAAATAAATATTACTAGAATTTTTACGATACCTACGACTACCTGCATGTACTCGTAAATTGGGGATGAATGCGAGATCATAATCCCCTGAGCACGGTGTTTTCACTTAGTTAAAGTAGTGAATTTGATGTACTCATGACGTCATCGGATATGCTTCCGTAAATCAACGATAGAGGGCGTTGATATCAATTTCAAGATCTTGTATTATCTGTACAGCCACTATTTTCTTTTCCGTTACGCGCAGTTAACAAAACGAAAGAAATGACAAAGTATTAGTTTTTTTTCATTACTTAGCTCTCAAAATATTTTTGTTTCATACATAGAGAAATGTAATATTAATTTAGCTATACTTGTATTTTTACTTTTGTCCAATTTGAATTCTTTAGCTACAAATATTTTAGATGCATTTAAAAAATATATTGAATGAACGGAATGTTTTTGCAAGGTCGGCCATAATTAAATTTTCGCTTTGGTTGTCTTCGATGCTTGAACTGAAAGTGCATCGAAACGATATTATTTTAGTGATTTCATACAACGACTGTGCTTGTTCTGGACTCCTATAATTGTGCTTTTCTAATAATTGGATTTTTGTAAAAATGGTGCGATGCGGTTAAATGTGTTGTTTGCCTAATTGTGGTAAAATGCGTGAGCATTTTAATGTTACTCAAAACGCATATATATGCAAATTGGAAGCCATTCGCAAAAACCGTTTCAAGATGGAAATGTACCACGAGCTCCGTTCGCCGACATTAGAAAACTGTGCAATGCGGCTACTGTTTTTTTAATTCAACTTCAATCAAACTGATATACAGATGCTTAATAAGTTAGTACCTAAAAACTTTATGGATAAGGCTAGTGTAAAAATAAAACTTGAAAGTGACACATTGTTTTTGTTTTATTGTTTCTTGATCCTAGTTCGGGCGAACAGAACTAGGTCACATAATGTGTGAACTTCTTCAGCTGATTCCAAATGAGAAATGCGTGGCAAGTTCACACTTGATGTGATCTGGTTTTGTTTGTCCATTAATTTCAAAGGTTACCAATCTAGAAAGCTATATATATATATATATATATATATATATATATATATATATATATATGTATATATATATATATATATATATGTATATATATGAGAAAAGTTGCCTTGAATCATCAATAGATGGCGCTGCAAGCAAAAACCTTGACTGATAACTCTATACACTATTATTCAATATACTCTATGCCCCTGAGTATGAGACCGATTCACTAATTAATTTATAGTAATAAAACTTTGTCGAAGACAATAATAATTGAAATAAAACTATGAAAAAAGGATAAACTCGCGTATATTAATTAACTAACTTTAACTTCATTCCATAAACATTTCATAATGTCATCCGCAGACCACGAACCCTGTAAAGTGTTCGAAACGTCGGAATCAAGTTTATCCGTTTTCATAGTTTTATTTCATGTGTAATCCTCGCGGTACCTAACCGAAGAAAATATTACAATAATAATAATTAGAAAAGACCTTGATTATAAAAAATACTACTACTATTATTTATGTAAATCTAAAATAGATAAATTATACTTCGATCACAAGAATTTCATATTTCATACATTGTAGCGGAGCGGAACATAATATAGATAATAGAGCTCTATTCAAGTAAGTAGGTAGTTAGGTACTTGCCGAATTTTGGCCAGCTTGTGGACAGGTCTAAGGTTTGATCTGAAAAGCGAATTACGTAACAATCAAAAAATTTAATTAAGTACCTATTGCAAATGTACCTAACTAAATAAATTAACCATATTCGTCAAAACGCGTTGATGTCTTAAGTACTTTGGCTTAAGTACATATGTATAAGTTGAGGAAGATTATTAAAGTAGAAGTAGAAACATTTTTCGTGCAATTTTACTTAATGATACAAATGTCTTGCGAAAGTGCCCCTCATAAGTAATGAATTTAAGTTATCCACATAATTTTTTTTTAAGAACAATTAAGATGAATAAAGTTATTATCTCTTGATAATGAGCCAGGCTTCAGTGTCAGTGTTAAGTTCTCTACTTGATAGTAGGCACATACTTACAAATATTAGGTCGATGATTAAAAGGAAATGAAATTAATTTTACATATAGTAACTTCAGGTTATACACGGTTAACCAATAATGAATACTATCCGTTTGTATGAATGCCAGCATATTGGGGCCCTATAAGTTAATACAATATACACAAAGTATAACTCAAGATGTATCTACAGCAAAAATAGTCTACATCAGAACATAAATATTTTGGGAAACCGGCCAAGAGCATGTCAGGCTATGCTCAGTATAGGGTTCTATAGTTAGGTACTCAAAACTGTTGCAATTTTTTAAATTCTCTCTTATCTCCGAAAATATCAAATTGACTTAAAACTTTGGGACCCTTATTCTTTTAAAGACTTATTTTAAAGACCTCTTCAACAATAACCACTATAGGATACATTTTTTTCTATATTTTATTCTTCCATTTTGTCGGCGCGATTAACATGTATTTGTCTTGTATACCCAATATGGGCATATTGCAAATTTCTAGTACTAACGGTCACTGAGCTGAAGACAGACACACGGACAGATGGACATGGCGGAACTATAAGGGATCCTAGTTTATCACGGAACCCTTTAACTCAAACTTTAATTGATATCCCCGTGTATTATTAAAAATGGATTATAATCAGGTCGTCTCTGATTTTTCGCCTTTCAAGGATTAACCCCTATAGAATGTGAAATACCTACATGTACCTATATTGTATAAGTGTATCTACTCTACAGACGTGCTCATATAAATACAACAATTTTACAAAGGTTTATTAATACCTATCCCAGCCATTGTTTACGGTTGTTTCGTACGACGGTAAGTAAATACCGGCGTACTTACCTACTTTTTTCGTAAAATTTTGCAGAGCTAAGGTCAAGTGTAACGTTATGTTGAACTGAATGATACTGCAATCCATGACCGTAATTTGTCAAGAATATGCTTTGTTTATTTTACTGTACTTCTTTCTAAAGTAAATAACAATGTTCCCAGTAATATGACAAATCCTTTTCAGGAGTTTTCGTCTTAGAATGATAAAATTTGAAATGAATTTAATTTATAGTTTGAAGGTATTTGCTTATACGTTGTTTCGATGTCGGTACTGTACCTATATGATTTGAGAATCTACGAATAGTTAGTGAACGCTGTAGGTACTGAATACATTTTCATGTAGGTATTATAGAAAATTTTCGAACTTAATCATCTCCATATAAAATAATTTAGCATGCAATGTTATCACCTTGATTACAACTTTGCTTGTCACAACTAGCTATTCGATTTTTTCACGTGTCAGATTAGGTTCGCATTACATTGCTGCTCGATATTTTTTCAAAAAATAACTATGTTTTAGTTAATTAAATTATCTTGCAATATCGGTTCGTATATCTAAAAGCTGTGGTTGCGGTTAGAGGCAATATAAAAATACATGCAGTATTAATCACGTGGCCGGCCAAAGTAGTTCAATCACGACCCCAACAAACTGCATAATGTAATGAACGACATAAAAGCAATACAATTCGGCGTAATAAGTGTATCTAATCACGTCCGTAACCATAACATTCCTGAGTAACGTTACGCAATAGTAATTCGTGCGGGGTGAAAGGGGGTAAATAAGTACCTACCTATGTTGCATTGCAAGCCACTTTCGCAGAATTGGTTCAAAAGTATTACATTACATAATATAATTGAGTTCAGCCGATTCGGTGCGGCATCACGTACGGTTCGTAGCACAAACGTCACGTAGTGTTATTCAATTGGCTCTATTGATGATTCACGATCATTTTGCGTTGAGCAGAGCTTTTAAAGCTGCGCGTACGCTCCCGGCGAAGAGCCGAGCGCACATGTCGCGCGATCGCGATCTATGGCAAATCACTTTCATTGCCCATCACATTCGTACGTAACAATCGAGTTTCGAAATTGAAGTAATAGCTTATTAAGTTCGGCGATTGCGTCGCAGCTGTGGAGGCCGATAATTCACTGGAATTCCATTGTCTAGCTTTAAAGAAAAAGAAAAACAAATAGTTTTACTTTCCCCTTTACTTCGCTCACATCCGCTAATGTCGAACCTACACTTAGCTGACTCATGTGGTGTCGATTTCGGTTTCACTAACCTCCATCAGTTTGACTGACTTGACGGGATTTATTCGGTGGCTCTCAAATAAACCGAATGGACAATTGAACAATATAAAATTATCATTGAAATGTCAGTTTGTTAGAAATGCGATTCATCAATCATAGACCTCAGCTTTTTATAGCTTGTCAGGAGAAGAAAGTTACATTTCTTGTTAAGAAGACATTAAACATTTGTTTTGTAAACACAAGCACGGTACACCTATGGTGACTGAAACAAGATTAGGCAAACAAGTTCATGGCGCGGCTGGTTCACACTCGATTGAGTCGTTTAGCGAAGGATTACTTATTAATTAAGTGATGTAAAGGAGCGTGGGAACTGGGCGGGACATGGGGCGGGGGCGGGCGGGAGCCGGCGGCGCCCGCGGCCCCACGCCGCGGCCGCGTCGTTGTCACCGCCGACCCCGATCACCGCCACATTTATCAATGGTTTGTTGACACTACTTTGACGCGCTCCTGATACCCACATTGATTGCATTGTTAAGCAAATACTTGGAATTATAATATTGAGCTCCGCGAATAAAATTTGCGGTTGAAAGTGAGTGAGCCAGATTGTTGTAGATAAAATACACATATCTTATTAAGATAAGTATATGCATTGTCAATTCACTAACTTTCGTGTCCTTCTTTTCTTGTTTGTTCCATTTTGGTGTTTTAGTTAGGGAGAAAAATAAAAAAATGGTAGGAATACTTATAAGTATGTGTAGTTTCCGCATAACTATAAGTATTCCTACCGAGGTACTTCGACATTCAGGTATCACTTGACCCGTAATTTATTATTTAGATCGTTTTAGCAATTGTTATTTTGATTAAGGTAGCTAGTAGAGGGTCAACGACGACGCACTGTGTCGTCGTTCGATGACGGGGGACTCACCGAAACTTTTGTTCCTTTAACCGGCAACAAAAGGTGTCCTACTGTTTTTATAGGACCAGCAACATGCATGTGAATAGGAATATTATGTTCAAGCTAATGTTCTTCGAAAAATGCTGTCTTACAAGCAAAATGGAAATTTATTCTATACTATACCTATAGATTTTGATACGTCGACATGGCAACGTTAATCGCGAAACGCCTTACGTTTATTCTACGTGACGTAAACTCGAGGTTTCTTAACGAAGACAATGTCAAATCGAATAAAGCACTCATCTCGACTATAATAATTTTAGACTTCATTTAATTTTCCTATTAATTTTCGACGATAAAGTGATGATGATGACACGTCTTGTATAATTGAAACGTTCTTTATCTATATGCCGAAGAAATTAAACTTGTGTATCCAACAGTTACAAGTTCGTTAAATAATTAATTAATTAACCTTGATGGCGTAAAAATGGGTGTCGTTCTAAACTTCCAAAATACGGCTTTTTAACAAAATTATTGGACAATTGTACTTCTTTAACGCTAATTTAATACTTTATTTTATAAATACTTACCTAGGTGTAAATTCGGGTTGCAGATATTTAAGTTGCAGAATAAATTGGTAAATACACATTTGTAGATTGTACAGCAAGGGCGTAAAGTGATCCAATTTCAACCGAGGCAATTTTTTGGTCTGAGCGAAGCGAAGACCAAAATAGTAGAAGAGGGTAAAAATGGACATTGTAGTTTAGCCGGTTTTCGGCCAGTTTACCAAAATTTTGAATTTAAAACTATTTTATAAATAGTGCTCTTAACAAATCCAAGTAATGACTATATTTTTAGACTAGAAATATGATGAAATTGTAATTTTTTGATCGAACTTTATGTCATATGATGCATAATGATTTGTTTTAAAAAATAAATATCAAAAATGGGGATTTAGCCGGTTTTCGGCCATTTTTTTTAGTTTTCGGTCGCTTAATCATCAGTTCTCGGCCACTATTTATAATTTTATTAGTGAGTCTTATTCCATAGTCTGTAGGGTTTATTTTTAAATCAAACGAAAACTATATGAATCAATAAATGTATTAGAAATATTAGGAACATTATAAGGAACTTTTATGTACTTAACTATTATTTTATTTATTACTTTGTACTACGTCAGTGGTAAACAAAATGATGAATATGAATTTCTTCTAAAAATCACTTAAAACTTAGTAGGAACTTCTCTTGAATAACATAAAACAAAAATAATAATAATGAAAAATCTTCGTCCCTGCTACTCAATCCCGCATTTACTTTATGTTCTGTCTTGTCGAAACCTTCTTCTGTATTACCTATCAATAGTTGGATGTTTTGAGTTTCCTTCTTTTCTGACTTTAGATTGAGTTTTTTCGTTATCGCTACATTTCTTTTTAACTTTTGCGTCAGTCGCTACTTTCTTGTCTGTAACTTCATTATTACCAAAGACAAACTATGAGATAAATATGGGGTTCATCCATATTCATCTCATAGTTTGTCTTTATCTGTAAAGAAAATCATTCTTATCATTTAAACAATATTGTCTACTAGAAATAGTATATTTTAGTAAATATTATTATTACCTGAAATTAAACACTTTAAAACGGGTTAAGTTGGTGATGATGGTCATCGTCTTAACCCTCTAAAAGGGCTGTAAAGGAAGGCTGGGCTCGAAAAGTAGGCTCATGGTGTTAAAAAACGCGATTAAGCTGTTCTAAAATGTCTAATTTCAATTAATAACAATCGCTAAATTAGAAGACAGGATTATTTTATTACCTGGTTAGCTATAGCTATATCAGCCGCTAAAGGTAAAAAAAAATATTTTATTTATTTAAAAATAATAAAAATATTTATTTTTCGTCCGCTTACGAAAAGAGGGCCGACAACACACAATTTGTTTGCCAGTTTCCGGCCACTCTGTCAACAGTGGCCGAGAACTTATTATTAAAATTCTGATTTTGGCCATGTTTTAATCAATGCAATAAATAAACGCGGTGTGAAAACTAACATTGTTAAAACTACTTGTACATGAGATCAAATAAAAACATTACATGAATTAAAAAAGGGTGGATTTTATCTGTTTCTTATCGCTTTATTCTTAAGGGCCGATAATTAACGTATGATGCGTCTGTTTTCGTCCGGTATAAATTAACAAGGTCGAAAACTAGCTTGTCATAATCCTATTCTCAGCCGCCAATTACAAAATATTTAATAGTACGTTTTCATCAAGTATTATTTAGAATACATGTGGCCGCCAGTTAACTACATTAATTAAAATGTATTTAACTTCACATTAAAACACAACATAGCTCACGCAAGCTTTTATTTTAGCAAATGTATGCAGTTAAGTTCTACGATGTTCGATGCCGTTCTCCGGCCGGAACGAAATATTGCGTGAATTTGCAGTTAGCTACCCGGCCATCAAATTTTAATAGTTTTTACTTCATATTCCATTCTAATATCAATACTTCGACAAATATTCTACACACTTAAACATAAGCGATGTTATAAACATCAAAGATGCAATATTTTTACTCACCTCGAAAAAAATAGCTCGCTTAATTTTTTACTTAAAATGGCGACATATCTACACAGTCTAAATTTTGTCGACTCACTGACCAGCCAATTGGAACATTATTAGGCAGCCAGTTTAAAGAGGTGTAGGTGTCAAGTGAAATTACCCGATTAAAGTGTTGTTTTGTATAGGTAGGGTACAGAGTTCTTATTATTTACGTTTTACTGTGTAGTGGCCGACAACCAGAAGTGGCCGGCGAACCGGCTAAACTACCCTATGCCCATGTTGTACACTCTGCTTTTCACTTCGTTTGCGAGGAAAGTAAAACACGAACACATTTTCACTGCAATTTACACAACGGAGTTGTCATAAAGCGGAAGAAGACAAATATAAAACCAATACCCGCCAAGTCAGAGTTTCAGTTGCTCGGTTTTTTGCCAAGTGAAACATTTCGGAGCATATTTGAACGATAATCGATATCTATTTAATGTGATTTAATAAATTTAATAGTTTGGGAAGAAAAGCGAAAGAAGAAAAATATAAAATATACACAACCAATACCCGGTTATATTTATTTTTCTTCTTTCGCTTTACGACAGCTTAGTTGTTAAATTGCAGTGAAAAATGTTGTCGCAAACGATGTGATAAGCTGTGTGTGGGGCATAAATGTCAATTTTTATCCAACAACATGGGCATAAATGTCAATTTTTATCCTCGTCTACTATATTGGCGAGGCAAAAAAATTGCCTCGGATGTCAATGGGTCACTTTATGCTCTTGTTTTACGATCTATACGACTATTTTAATGATAATATTTAGTTACTATCATGAATTACGGAATGGTCGTTGATTACTTACATTATTTATTCTTAATTTCTGTACGTTGTTTTGGCATTGGTTGACTTTCGTCAATAATATTTAAAATAATATTTATTTTCATATATCATTGTTGTTTTTTAGGTTGGCAATAGAAAGTCCTAGTACAGAAAAGTGCCACATTGTTCCCTGCTAGGAGGGAAGAAAATACCCGTTATTGAATAAGTGGCGTGAAACTTATATGTATTAAGTACGGTTGGTTCTAAAAAATATAACGAATTTTATCCTTGGCGTACGTTCTGAAATGTATCTATATTTTTAGACGTGCCGACGTGCGAGATTAAATGCCGTCGTTTTTCAGGATCTGCCGCTCCCGAGCTGGTGGCTGGGCGAGGAAGCTGAGCCGACTCATGACGTGCAAGTGGTGTATCTGCCGGCGCTGCTGCCGCGCGAGGCGCAGCAGTCAGCAGGCGCCGGCGCCGGCGACGACGTGCCCGTGCCCTACAGCTTCGATGCTTTCGGTCGGTGAGTACGTCTATTACTGCCCTTGTTAGTCTTACCTTCAGTTGCTGTGGGTTACTTGTATGTTGGCTTTGTTGCTTCGCTGTAGCATCGAAAACCGCTATCCGGCGATGAGGTGCCACTGCCAGTACGAAGAGGAGATGAGTAACAGAAATCTAGTACTTAGTTACTTCCCCGTGGCACAACCAGTTGGACAGGCGGTCCAACCGCTATGACTGCTCCTGAGCGGTACCATGAATTGTTAAGTAAGGATTACGTTAGCGTTTACGCGATACGTAAAGCAGTCTATTAGGCTCACACTGATTAATTAGAGCGAACGGCTCCTGGCCTACGCGCTCAGATAGGCGATTATGTATCAGCCGTATTGCTGCCGCGGGAGGCATAACACTATAAAGCTGCGTTTCACTAAATGTTCTGAGCGAGCATTCGTTCTTGGGCAGATGAAAACTGGATTTCACATAGCAAAATGTTCGTTCGCCCGCCCACGAACAAGCAAATGTTCGCTCAGAACACTAAGTGGAAACGTGACTTAAGCTAAGACTCACCGGATGCGTGTGTAGCTCGTGCGCGTGCGCGTAGCTTATGTAATAGTTATTTATGTGGCTGGCGCATAATAAGAGGCATTAAACATGAGTGTGGTTTTATGAAACGAGCCGTAGGCGAGTTTCATAATAAGATCACACGAGTGTTTAATGCCTAATTATGTACAGTCACATACATAACTTTATCTACATCCATATCATTAGTTTAGAATGACAATTTACCTTTATTTTCATTGATATCCACTAAGTAATTACCTCTAAACATAAAAATTCAAATCAGTTGAAATCACTCAATTTGAGTAAGGATATCCTACAATAAATATTTATTGAAAAAAAAACAACAAAAAGAAGTTGACTTCATAATGTTAAAATTAATATCATGACGACGATACTTTAATGTCAACATTATGATGCACTGTACTCTGCCTGTACTTTAATGTTAACATTATGATACAGCCACAGACACCGGTCTCTTAATATAGGTCATTACCAAACACCGGTTTCGCGGGGGCAAATATGTACCAGTGCTAGTGATTCATTAAATATCGACTTAGTTTATCGATATCCATAAAAATATTCTTTTAACCATCATTATCATAACTAAACTAATGGCTAAGTTGGAATACGTTTAACATTGTCCAAACCTCTTTAATTCATACTTATCGCAACTATAAACAACCGATATCTGACATTGACTGTGTCGAGTCACTTGACAATCATTGAATCGCTAAATAATTCATCTAGTACCTACAACAATATTATTTTGCATTCAGATCAATTAAATCTACCTTTTTGTTTCTTAAGGCGGCTAAAAATGCCACGCAAGAAAAAAGTATCCGGAAAAGAAATAGAACGAGTCATGAAAACAGAAATTCATCAAAACTATAAATTGTTTGAATTTGCTTCAATTACTACAGTTGATCTAGAAAGGTCGTTTAGTTGGCTAAAATGGATATTGTCACCCAGGAAACGAAGATTTAAAGACTGAAATGTAGAAAAAAATGTTGAATGTATATTATGAAAATTATTTTAAATATTAAAGATAGTTAATTCCTCAAAAAGTTAATTTTTGTGTATATAGTTTCCTTCATTCAAATTCTTGAAATTACACAACGGTTGTACGACATTTTTATCGATATCAAATGTTTAGTGTGTCCTCGCACTATTAAACGTCAGTACAGATTTGCCCCCGCGAAACCGGTGTTTGGTCATTACATTACCGCTTCTGAATACATAACAGGGAAATTATGATATTCCTGTAGATAAATGTCATATTAGATGGCACACCGTTTGCAGGTCACGCGCACGACCATATTTAGATCAGCATAGCGATGTGCCGTCTAATATGACATTTGCATAAGCTGCACCGCGCACGCCACGCACACGCGCACGCGCTGCACACGCATCCGGTGTGGCTTGGCCTTAGCAGGTGTCGGTAAGCCCGATTAAGGCTGGCGAGCTTCACCTGTCCTGAGGTCTGGCCTACGAGTATGGTTTCGCTGCTTTCTACTTCTCTTGATCCGTTCGATTTCGAAGACTGAATCACATATTATTGGCTGGACTCCGGGGAGCCGTAGCCAGCCTTGACCCGTTGGTTTGCATTTTCTTGTGTGATACGATCTAATAAGTAAAAACGGCGAAAGCTCGAAAACAGTCTTGATTTTTGGTACCTATGTTAAAATGTAAATACCTACTTATTACTGTTTGGTTAAAGGTGCATTCATACCAAACAAGCATTCGCTATTCTATCCCCTACTCTACGAAATCAACGAGTTTCGTGTAACGATCGAATTTCATAGAGTAGGGGTTAGAATAGCGAATGCTCGTTTGGTCTGAATGCATCTTAAGGTTCACAAACTTGATTAGCACCACACGATTTCTGGTAGGTAAATTATAGAATAGGTACCTACGTTAATTAATACCTACCTACCCAAGGTTATTGAATTTAAACTTTCGTGAAACATAATATAACTACATATAAATATAATTAAACGGTTAATCTCACGGTGTATTTAATTTAGTCACTACGCGGGACATGTTACTAAATACACCGTAAGTTTAACCGTTTAATTATATTTATAACTACCTAGGGCTCTTTATTAAGTTAGGTATCTGTTTATACGAACTAGGATTCACGTAGTCTATAAGTACCTATAACGAAAATCTCAAAGCGGATTTGTCTTGATATTGCGTTCGTGTGATGTGAGCACAGCACGATTTTAGAGCTAGGTACGTGTTTCCAAAAATTACAGCTAAATAAGAGCGATGATGAGCGAACGTGTATAGTAACTAAATGATAGGTTCCTAATTATGTGATAGTACATTATGATACGAGACGAGTGTGCTAAGTTGATCATTACACTCAAGGCGGTCTAGTGCTGTGTGTAGTGATGTCAGCAAGCGCGCATGAGATTTTATTTTTTTCTTGTTCCTTACCTGAAGTTCACATATTTTACATATACCTAATACATCTTTAAATCACAGAAAAGATACCAAAATAATGAAATATTAGAAATTCACTCCACTCGCTCCAAGGCAGCAACCGAATCGACAAACAACCAATATAAAAATATGGGAATCATTTACGATTATCATCATAAAATAAAATGACGATATCTTTAAATTGAATAATTATCATATTTTAATGAATTAATTTAGTGCAGGTGCGGCGGAATCTTCGCCTGAAGACCTCAAGCGCCGCAAATATGCTGCCCTCGGTAGTAGCACAGAATATATAAAGTACAGAAGCTTCACTGCTTTGATGTTCACAAATGCCGGCTTTTTATGTACCTACACAATTATTATTACCAAACAAAACGGCGCGCGAGGCGACGCGAGCAGCTGAAATGGGCCGTATTGCGTGGCGGAAAGGTCGCTTATAAGCCGCACGCCGTCGAAAACAGGGTTGTCAATTATCGAAAACTAATAAAATAACGAACGGCGCTATGAGGCGTCTGACAAATACATTACTGCAATGATATCTACGGCGTTAATAGCATTCGTCTTGATTCAACAATTTAGTTCATGCGTGATTATAGAATTTACCTACGCATTTCATACACGTGATTCAAAAATATTTGTCTCAACTCGGTCGGCACCTTCTTTGTGCTTCGGCCGCGCGTGCCCGGGCGGCATTGTTTGAGGTGCGAGTGAGATAGCAACACGACTTCGCTAACTTTAGGTGAATATCCATCCGAATAATCCTGTTAATAACACGAACATTCTAAAAATATCTGTAGACAGTATGTGAGGCATGCAGAAATTAATATATCTGCTTAATGCATTTAAAAATAAAGAATTACGTTAGGTACCTACGCATTCATTACAAAAGCAGCATAAATAAGTAATGGTTTAATCACAATCGTAAGGCAGACGTAACACGGCATTTTCTCTTATATGTACCAGTGTAGGTACCTATTTGATATTATGGGAATTGGGAATAAAGTCAGACAACCAAATAATATGTTAGGACAAAAGGCGCGAAATTCAATAAAAGTATGAGAGAACGAAGTTTTTTAAATTATTTAAATGTGCCGCTTTTTTACTGACAAATTTGTCCGAAAATAAACCGATTGACTTGAGTTTCTGAGAATTTAATTTACTACGAATGTAGGTAATAAGTGTAGGTATTATGTTCCTTACTTTTTAGTATCTCTCTGACGCATCGGCTGTGCGAAAAACGCGTCATGATAATTAACATTATTATTATTGCAACATGCTGCTATGCAGTATATTTTCTGCATTTTCATTTAAGATGCACATGTATAAAATAATCCTAATATTTGCAAGCGATATATTTCGCAATACGTGACGAGCCAGCGTCGTAAATTTAAACGTCCGTTCCGAGACAGCGCGCGCCAACCATTGAATAGACCACGGAGACGGGGCGCTCTGCATGTACTTGTAGCCGCGCGACGGAATCGCGGAGTGACACCCCCTTGGTAGTAGCTAATACATATTTTGGGGTTAAAAGTTGAAGCGTATGGGGCCGTGGGGGCCAAGTGCACGTTGCCTATTTAAGGATGTTTCCAATTCCTCATCAGTCCCATACAAGTCCAGCACGGCAATACAGCCAGCCTTCTGGGCACTCTACCTCCCCAGCAGGACCTTGGACATTGTTTTTTATTTGTAGTCTATACGAGTAGTTCAAGTCTATTTTACCTATTTCCCTTAATTTGGCCCGATTTAAATATTTAATATAATTTTTTGGGCATTTTCAGGGTCATTCTCAGAATTAGGCGTTCTCAGCCTCAACTCCGTCTTGATTTTGTACAGTATGTTTACTGCTATATTATCTATAAAATACGAATCATTGAGTTATTTAGATCATATGTATACTTTTGTCCCTCATATATATCTATTAGTTCACGTTTTATAAGCCATTGTTTTTTTCACCAAGACGGAGTTGAAAATGTTGCGACGGAGTTGATATATTTTATACGGAGTTTAGAAATATGATATGGAGTTGATGGATACAGTGCTCTTAAACCTGAATGATAATTTATGTATTTTAATACTAGCGATTTGCCTCGGCTTCGCACGGGTACTATACCTACATATAAACCTTCAAATCTCATCAAAATCCGTTGCGTAGTTTTAAAGATTTAAGCGTACAAGGGACATAGGGGCAGAAAAAGTGACTTTTTTTATTAATTTGTCTTCTTCTTCTTCTGGTTCCTCTTCTAACGAAGGTTGGACAACATCATGGCTATTTTAACTTTATTGACTGCATTACGGAATAATCCACGAGTGCTACTTTCTCAACCAAGAGTGCCTTCTTGGACCGGCGCTCCTACCCCCACGAATCTTCCCTTGAAGTATTAGCCGGAGGATCTCGTACTTGGGGCCCCGCATGATATGCCCGAAATACTGAAGTTTGTTTTTCTTGATGTTGTTGTCCAATTTCTTCTCCATTAACTCCAGTACTCTGGCATTACTTATTCGGTCGGTCCATGATATCTTATGCATTCTGCGGTAGACCCACATTTCGAAAGCCTCCAGTTTTTTCATACTGGCCTGTGTTAGTGTCCATGTCTCCGCCCCGTACAGGAGAACAGACCATACGTAGCAACGAACAATATTCATTCGGAGTTCTAGCTGCATCGATTTGCTTGTAAGAACTTTCTTCATCTTGAAAAAAGCTACGCGAGCCATTTCAATCCGCACTTTTATTTCCTCACAGCATCTCATCTCCTCGTTCAGCCAACTCCCCAAATATTTGAACCTGGATACTTGTTCAATGTCCGCTCCGCACAACTGCAGCTTGTAGTTGGTATTAGACTTCTTATTCTTCTTGCTGATAGTCATGAATTTGGTCTTAGCTACATTTATTCGAAGCCCATACTCGCCACTGACGGTGTTAACTTTTTCAAGGAAGGCCTGAAGTTCGCTATTTGTTTCTGATACTAAAATAGTGTCGTCAGCGTAACGGATGTTATTTATCCATTTTCCATTGATTTTGACTCCAATGTCAACTCCTCTTAAAGCTTCAGCAAATATGGCCTCCGAATACATGTTAAACAAGAGCGGCGACAATACACAGCCTTGCCTTACTCCACGACATATTGCCACGCTTTCGGACAGTTCTCCGTTAACCCTCACACTCGCTATCTGATTTAGGTACAAAATTGAAATTATACGGATATCTTTACCGTCTAGACCTTTTTCTCGCAGCAATTGTATGAGCTTTTCGTGATGCACTTTATCGAAGGCCTTCTCGTAATCAATGAAACAAACGTGAAGATCCGCGTTCATATCTAGGCATCTCTCCCCCAATACTCTAACACAAAATAATGCCTCTCTGGTTCCCATCCCGTTTCTAAACCCAAACTGAGTATCACTCATGTCTGACTCACATTTATTATATATTCTTGCATGAATAATTTTAAGGAATATCTTCCAAACGTGGCTCATTAAGCTGATCGTTCTATAATCACTGCAGTATTTAGGTTTAGCTTTCTTGGGTAGTGTTACAAAAGTAGAATGTAGCCATTGTCTCGGAATACAGCCTGTACTGTAAATCAAATTAAATAACCGAGTAATTGTCCAGATTGTCATTTTCTAGTAATCTGACTAGTTCCGTGTATACTCCATCTGGCCCGACTGACTTTCCAGTTTTTGAATTATTTATTGCATATAATACTTCTGTCCGGTCAATGTCGGGACCAGTTTTATCATCTATGCTGGATATTACTGGTCGTGTATCTTCGAAAAGACTCTGTATATACTCCGTCCATTGCTTGAGCTTAGTTGGAATATCCATGATTGGCTCATTATTACCAGTATACAGCACATCAGTGTGCGGTTTTCGGGAACCAATTATGTCTTTGACTTTTTTGTGCAAAGTGAATGTGTCGTGTTTATATTGAGCATCTTCTATTTCCTTGCATAATCTATCCCACCATTTATGCTTAGCTTCGGCAACTTTAATTTTTATTGTCGCATGCACATCCGCATACATGGCCTCATTAACGCCCTTGAACCTTCTTCGCTCCTCAAACAGTCCCAAGATTTCATCAGTTATCCAAGTTTGTTTCTTCTGATTTATGGATTTTAAATGCTTTTCGCTGACATTTCTAAATACTTCACTGTAGCTATTATAAACTTCACTAGTATCAATTCCGGGAACTAAACAGCTATTACTAATGACTTCGGTCAATCTCTCATTGAGTTCGTCCTTAACCAGATCTCTTATAAACGGGTCGTGTAATCGTTTAGTATCAATTTTGGCTTTGCGGGCCTTTTTAGGTACCTTCTTGAAACTTAATCTTATCTTTGCTACCAAAAGATTATGGTCCGACGCAATGTCTGCCCCTGGGTAAGTTTTCACAGCTTTTATCGAGTTCCGAAATCGACGATTAGCCAGTATATAGTCTATCTGATTACGAAGGATTGTGCCTTTACCATCACGAGGATGTCGCCAAGTATAGAGCCTCCGTTTGGGTAATTTGAAGCAGGTATTACTGACAACCAGGTCATGTTCTTGACAAAATTCTAACATTCTATCACCCCTTTCATTGCGATATTAATTTGTATACGATTTTTTTAAGGCATGGACGAAAACAAACATTAACAATCACTTTGTGAATAACTTAATACACGTAATAATACTTATTTCACGCTGACGCTCTTTTTATTTTGCCATAGCGTATTTTTCAGGATTTTGCTTTATTTTAGCTCTACGCCTACGTTGAGCTTCTTTCATATACTCTACCGTAGGTTTGTTGATTTTCGGCATTCTAAGTATATGATACAAAAAAAATATTGAAGTAAGTTTAACGAAAAGCCCTAGCTCTAAAAATACTGCAAACGGTATTGTAAGTAAAAAAATCTATCGTTAGTGTTCAGAACGAAGAAATTGCGTCAAATTTCACATGTTTTATTTTTCTTGGTATTGTAGATCAATGTACTATGTAAACAGTACATGTCTACGTAAAATTCGCAGTAGGTACCTAATTCAAGAAAGGGAGTATAGGTACTTTAATTGTGCTTTAGCAGCAAATGTGATGAAAAACAAGTTTTTTTGCATGTGACTGCTCACTTAGATACTAAATACACGTATTTTTTCAACTCCGTCTAAATATTTGACGGAGTTTATTTGACGGAGCCTAGGGAGAAAGCTATTTTTTATTTTTATTTCATTAATTATCTTATTTAGTACAATGACATTACACGCATTTTACAGGTAATACAGTTTAATTCATTATACTTAAATAGTAGAACGATCAACCACACCAATAGAAAAATAAATGACTAAACGGAGTTGAGAAAATGCAAGTGACAAAAAACGGAGATTAGATACTTACGTTCGTAAAATCGCCCAGCGTCGCCAAACGCACCTCTGTCGCCCAACGTGTCACAGACAAGACTGAACTGGCTCGCTCAATGCAATAGTGATGTGTGTAAAATTGCAAATAGTGATGTGAAATTTGGTTTTGCTTCCAATGACGGAGTTTAGTCATAAATTCGTACGCGCGGAGAAAAAATCATATTTCTTTATACAAGCAGTTGAAATAACAATCAACTTAACAAAATGTTAATTTGTTTAATTGTCTATAATAAAACAATACCCTGTGTTAGGTAATAGTAGTGGTTCCCGAGTTGCAAAGGGGTTTGTCCCAAATTTTGGAGTCTGTACGCTTGATGGAGCGTGATAAAAGTAGGTTTTTATATTTTTTTATTGCTAGTTCTCAAGAGATTATCTTCGAAATTACGGCTGCTACAGGTAGAATAAAACGAAAACTACCCTCCAACATTTTTTTTACGCCATATATATGCAAGAATACAAAATTATTCTACCCGACGCCCAAAAAACGTGCCCTATGAGAATGACCCTTCACTTCTAGGGACACCCAATTAGCTTAACTCGTACGAAAAAGTTAACTTCGATGTCAGTATTAACAATTATTTTTTTATCATTTAAACCAGAAAAAATACGCGTATATGCAATATAAAAACACGAATAAAGTGGATTTACGTAAATATTTCATGCTTAATTGCCGTTACAAAGCTGACATCGAAGTTAACTTTTTTGCGAGAGTTAAGCTAATTGGGTGTCCCTAGAAGTGAAAATGCCCTTTTACGAAGAGTTATATTATTTTGTAATAATCTTCTGGATTCTGACTACTTCTGCCACATGACTGTAACTCTTGGGTCGATTAAAAGAAAACCGAACCGCTTGTTCAATAATACCTGCGATACGAGCAAATGTATTGTAAATTACATTATAGCCTATAGGTACATACGAGTATAATATTAATATATACCTACTTGTTATGTAGGTTACAAAGCTACCTTATCTAAACTGTCTATTGTACGAAGTAAACACTATACCTTCGTAAATAAATCAGCGTAGTGAAAATGAGAAATTACTGTGAATTTTCTCACTTTCACTCATCAACTCGTAGTATTGACTTGTAAAATTGCATATAATATCTACTTTACTTCACACATAATCAAGTCTTAACAGCTGTGAGCGTATTTAGTAAAACGTCCCACTTTGTTGTTAACCTAAAGACAGAATTAGCTCGTTATCATTTGTATGAATTAATCTTTATTAAATCTTTATTTGAATTTATCTAATATTATGTCTAAGCGACCTTTGGGAAGCGACAAAGTGGGTAATTTTACTAAAAAGACTCACTAATATTTGTGCTCTAACTAGAATGCACTTTTCAAATCACAGGCGATAGGCTGCCGTAGTAGTTCCAGTTATATTCTTTTTATAGCAATTATCTACTTACCTACTAATAATTATAAGTAGGTATTATGTTACATACGATGTATGTATGCGAATATTTCAATTTGTTTTATTTTATTAGATACCAGGTTGCGCGAGGTTATTGTTAGTTTGAAAAATCCGTGTGTAAATCTAATACGAGCGGTAAATTAAAACAGGCAGAGGATTCATTAGTGTAACAATCATGGATTACGATTTTTTTTAGTATTAATTATGATCCCACATATTTTTTTTAAAGATTTTCTGAGTATCAATGTACTCGTAGGTACGAACATTTGTTAATACTGATTATGGCAGTTATATCATCTGCTTTTGAAATTAGTTGTCAACGAGGTTTAACTTGAGTGTGTTACTCTACATTGCGCGCCGAATTATTTCGTACGGATAATTTTGTTGCTCTAATTGTAAGTAAAGTTTTGCTAAATATAGTATATGTTTAGCAAAACTTTACTTACAATTAGAGCACCGAGCAACAACTAGAGACCCCCGTTAAGAGCTTCGCCCATATTAGACTTACACCCTGTAGGCTTACTAAGCAGCAAAATCTGATGGAAAACTCGATCTCTGTTAAACGCTTAATATATCAAATCAAAAAAGTAGGTATTAAAAGAAAATATAGATATTAAAAGATAGTAATGTAAGTAAGGAGGTAATGTGAAAACCAGAAATAATGACCACTAATTTTGAGCACGAAAATAGTTATTTATTATACAAGGGGGCAAAGTCGTTGTTTAACTGTCGTGCCAATATTGAGATCTGAGCTAGGGAAAGATTCCATAAATGAGCCACGAGCGTAGCGAGTGGTTCAAAAACTGGAATCTTGAGCATTGCGAAGGTGTCAAGGCACGAGAGTTTAACAAACTTTGCCGCCAAGTGTAATACAACTTTTTTCCCCTCACTATAGCGAGGAAATATGAATACAAATCTCATCATCATGAAATGTAAATTAACTTAAAAAAACATTTAAAACTTAATGTCGAAACGTGTAGTATGGTACTATGGTATACGTATGGTATTTAAATATAGCCAATGGCTTACAAAATCACCAATGAGAATTGACCAATATAACATGTGAGCTCCGATTGTGCATGTTTACTACGGTCATACAGATCCACTTATACTAGACAGTAGTGGGCTAGTGGGCCATAGGAATCGTAGAGTTACTCCAGATAGTTAAATATAGCCAATATAATAATAGCTTACAAAGTCACCGATGAGAATTGACCAATTTAACATGTGAGCTCCGATTGCGCATGTTTACTACGGTCATACAGATCCACTTATACTAGGCAGGTGTGGGCCATAGAAATCGTAGAGTTACTCCTAATTATGTAAATATAAGCCAATGGCTTACAAAGTCACCAATGAGCAATGACCAATTTAACATGTGAGCTCAGATTGCGCATGTTTACTATGGTCATACAGATCCACTTATACTAGGCAGTGCCATAGGAATTAGAGATCACTTTGCCTTACAAGTGAATAAAATGCGTTTTTATTTTACCCGCTCGTATTAAACGATAAAAGAGCGCTTTACGAGCTAGTGAGGGGAAAATTGAATTAACGCACCCAATAATTTTGAAACGTTTAGTAATTAATGTTTCCTCTATTACCTGATTATTGGCACCCAATTATATATTACACATAAAGTCATGTATGTATTTGTATCAGGTACTAGTGATCACTATAAAGATCTAAACTCGGAACTAGAGTAACATGAAACTATACTTTGAGCTTGAAGTAAAAAAAAAAACACTTGATCCAAGAGTAGTAAAAATTATAAATTGTTAATACTTAAAGTATAGAGACAGAAGTTTTTTGTGAAACTCAAATTAGTTTTTCTTTATACTACACATTTTGATTTGTGTTTTTATTTTTCCCCAAGTAGTCACACTACTTAATAATATACAAATTATATGTAAATATTGGATGTCATATACTAAAGAAAAATAGGCCAAGATCACCAATGACCGAGGTGGGAATCGAACCCACGTACCGAGTGGCCGAGCGGTACATCAGCCGCGAAAGCTGAGTACGATGGTAAGATTTAATTGTTATTTCTTTTAAGTTTTCCCGACAGTTTATTTATTTTACATTTTGTTCGAAAGGTCAGGTTAAGTTAAGCTTCTCTTCATATTAGTGCTTTCCGAAGAAGAGCTCAACCTTTCGGTACAGTCCCAAGTTCAGTCGTGGGCGCCAAATTTCTCCCTTTCCCAAGTTCCAAACCGAAATATCATCGAGGAAAAATTAGACGTTATTGAATTTAGGAGTAGGTAAATGTGGAGTTAGTTAGAAATATCACATTCTACGAACAAATAAAACATGGAAATTATTCATTCAAATTAATTCAAAAACGGTCCTGAATTTTAGTTGACAAGTGACACCGCCTCTTCAATGCATCATTCTCTGCATAGTTGTGATTGGTGCCCCCATTGCCCCTGGATCCGCACCTGAGAATGAGAAGACGCGAATTCTGTAGGTATTATGCAATGCAATGTATACCTATTACCGGTTGCCGGCAAACCACCACAGCCGACGCGTGTAGGCAGATAACTACAGTTACCTAGTCAAAAACTAATGAAATAATTGGTGCTTGCGTAATGCGTACTTATTGCTTGGAAATAGCGCCTATATATTACGCCACAGATTATTTTTATCTCAACCAACAATATGACGTCATTAATTAGATGATTGTGGTGTTTTTGCGCCAAGCAATCGAATATCTATAAGAATTATATGAGAATTCATTGAAATTATACAATTTCTATGTTTCTTGGTGGACAAATTATGCCGCTCAGCGAACGTTTATAGTTAATTTTTAAGGGTTCCGTAGTAATCTAGGGACCCTTATAGTTTCGCCATGTCCGTCTGTCTGTCCGCAGCATAGCTCAGTATATCATAGTTTACTATAACGGAACCCTAAAACGTATTATTATTTTATTTCTTCTACGATAACTTAACGAATGTGTATTACGTTTAAGATATTCGTGATTTAGCTAAGATTCCGAAACGAGTCCCTATTGTTAACGTCACTCGTTATCTACTTCATATGAATGTATTTATTTACTTAACTAATGAGCATCTCACGTGATTTAATGCTTAGCAAATATTTAGGTCCTTTCTAATGACCAGATGCGTATAGTGACGACAACACAAATAGGTACGGCAATATCATTGCGTAATGTTTATGGTTTACGTACATAAATAATGGTTATTAGTATGTAATAGACGTGTGCGCCGCGCCGGCGTCACGCCGCCGCCGACCTTTTTTGCCACGCCGCCGCCGCCGACTAATGGTCGGCGTGAAATCGGCGTGGCCTTGACTGAATAACAGAGTTATACAGAGATATTTACAGAGTTATGGGCTAAATATTTATTACACACTTAAGCTTCGTATTTGCTGTATGTATTTGTATATAACGTTCTTATGTAGGGAATTTACTGTCAACCTATTAGTTGCTTTCGAGTGTCATCACTCATTACACGTAGGTTCTTAGGCTCGACAACTTCCAGCCTCCTGGACAAGCCGGTTTCCGTTTCTAGGAAAGCTTTAGCACCTTAAATCACATACGCAAGCAACGTCACGATATACAGAAGACCGAGAGGTATAACTTACCCCTCATGTTAGCGTTCGTGTTCGTGGTCTATTAAGCATTTGAATTGATCGAGACCTGGGCTGTAGTACAGTATCTTCACTGGTACCAAGTAGACTACTCCTCTTTGTGTCGATAACCCAATTCTGGGGGTTGTGACTTATCTACTCATCAATTTGTCTTTCACGATCTTCCACCAACCACTCCAATTTTCCGCAGCGTGGATCGCTTCAGCAACCCGAAAGTTGAGTGAGGTGCGTATCTGGTCTCTGCAGCGTATGGGACTCCTTCCTCTCGACCTTTTATTTCCAATCTTTCTTGTGACAATAAGTTTTTGGAGGTCTTCCCCAGAGGTTTGCGGACTATGTGTCCAAAGAACAACCAACCAACAAACAGTAGAACAAGTAAGCCAAACAGGTAGACTACCGGTACTTATATTGTAGTGTCCAGGGGGGATAACATGACCTCTTGAATGCAATTCTGTTTAGGTTCGGCTAGCCAATTTTTAAACAGTTATTTTATGCAACTGACACATCGCGATTCTGTTTAGGTCCTAAACTGAATCGCATTAGGAGATCATGGTAGCCCCCTAGTTCGTCTTCAAGACCGGTATTCGAAATCCAGACAATTGCAGCGACGATTGAGACAGGGAGATGTCTTGTCTCCAAAACTGTTTACTGTTGATTTGGAAGATCAAGGTTTTGGACTGGAATGGGATGGGCTTGCCATCAACACCACTCCTCCTCCTCCTTAAGTCGCTCCCTCACTGCTGAGGATCGTGGCTTCGACGGAAACGTTGCAATAGGCTTCTCCATTTGCTGCGATCTTCAGCACAATGAAGAGCCTGAGACATCGGCATCTGTAGCTCTTCGGACACCTGGTCGGACCAGCGTCGGGGACTACGACCTCTCGGCCGCTTGCCATCCACCTTGCCGGTTATTATAAGTTCCTCCAGATTATCAGCACTTCGGCGTGCTATGTGGCCAAAGTACTGTAATATTCGGTGGAGACATGCGGCAGAGAGTCGCTGTTGCTTTTCCAGTTTCAGCTCTTTCAGTATCGAGACGTTAGTGCGACGTGCTGTCCAGGGGATGCGAAGCATTATATGCCAGCACCACATCTCGAAGGCGTCTATCCTCTTTCTATCCGCCGCTTTTAGAGTCCAACCTTCGGAACCGTAGAGGAATATTGGAAAGACCAGCGTGCGGATTATGAACATTTTAGTGCTCCTTCGGATATTGTGGTCTTTCCAGATTTTGTCCAGTTGAGTCATGGCCTCATGGCGGACTTGGCCATACCGATGCGTCTTCGGATTTCCACTTCACAGCCCCCCTTGTTGGTGATAACTGAGCCGAGATATTGAAAGCTTTGCACGGTTTCATAGTCATCCAACACACTGGAACGCTGTATAGTGTCGAGCCGCTCGTCCACCAGTATCTTGGTCTTACTTTTATTTATTTTAAGGCCTAGTTCTTCGCTAGCCCGCTCCAGACGCCGAAGAAGTTCGAACATTCGTTTCCGATGCTGCCAGCAGGGTGGTGTCATCAGCATAGCGAAGGATTGAAATCTGTACTCCTCCTATCTTGATTCCACCTCCCCATCCTTCCAACGCTTTGCGTACTATGTACTCTCCGTAAATGTTGAAGAGAATGGGAGATATTATGCAGCCCTGCCGTACGCCTCTTTGGAATTTAAAACGGTTCGATGTATGGTTCCCGACGCTAACAGTTCCAAAGCCAGACTCGTACAGATTCCTGATCAGACAGACCATGTGACTCGGTACACCGGTTTTATGTAGAACTTCCCATAAGTTTGACCATCTTACAAAGTCAAAGGCCTTTTGGTAATCCACGAAACATAACATGGCTGGAGTGTTAAATTCGTAACATTTTTCTACGATAAGCCTAAGATTCGTAATTTGTTCCCTAGTGCCTTTGCCTTTAACGAAACCAGCCTGCTCTTGAGGAATTTGCCAGTTCAGAAATGACCTGAGGTGGCTATTAGTTATGTGCAGCATGATTTTGCTCGCATGGGAGATTAAGGCAATGGTTCTATAGTTGTTACAGTTCTTTACGGAGCCTTTTTTGTGTAGTGGGAGAACCGATGAGTGTACCCAATCAACTGGCCATTTACAGGTCTACCATGTCATGTTGCAAATTTTGTGCAGTAATGCTACTCCTTCAGGACCAAGTGCTTTTAAAGCTTCTGAGGTAATTCCGTCCGGTCCTGGAGCCTTGTTTCCTTCTAGCTTTCGAATAGCCTCATTTACTTCAGACATGAGAATATCAGGTTCTAATTCTTCCACCCTTAACGTATTGCCGCCGACGTCTGATTGATCTTTGTACAAATACTCGCAATACTCTTTCCACCGTTCTACCACCAGTTCGATGTTGTTGATTGGGTTGCCGTCCTTATCATCTATCGTCCAGGAGTGAGGTTTAAAATCTCTTGTGAGTTTTCTAATTTTATTAAAAAGGTCTCCGGTCTGATACTTTTCGGCGTGTTTTTTACCTCTGCGCAGACACTTTCTATATAGCAGTTTTTGTCTCTTCTGCACCGTTTTTTGATAGTTCTGCTGAGGTTCGAGTATTCTTGTTTTGATGCCGGGGAGTTTATGTTCTTAATTTTCTTCCTCCTGACGATTAGCTCCCATGTCTGGTCAGTTATCCATTATTTTCTAATGACGGGCTTTTTCGCCATGGAATCTAGTATTCGTATGACTTTTGATTTAAAGAAAGACCATAGCTGTTCTGGATCTGCCTCACGGTTATCAAACTTAGCCAGATGCTTCTCGCTTTCTGCCTTGAAAAATACTGACTCTGGTTGCGTGATTCTTTTCATAGGCTTGACTTGCTTGCCAATAGATTTAGATAGAACACCACTAGCAAATATTGTATCACTCATCTTCGGTTTGCCGACTATAAAGTTATATTGGCTGAAACCATGGAGAATCACCCAATGAGTACGAGTGAGGCGAGCTGGCGTACCTCTGTGTAGCCCTAAGTGTATTGTGCAGTTCGGCTTTCGGCCTCCGCAAGGAATTGAAACGAATCCGAGGGCCGCAGAGTGTCACACTAAATCATTGTATAGCATGGGAGCGCTAGACTCTGGCAGCTCGGCCTTCAGTCTCGTCACCTGGCGTGCCTCTGTGGGACGCTCCAGGCCTTTCAGCCTTACGCGATTTGGGCCTTCCCGATCAATTTAGATACAGAGACGTATTTGTGCGCCTCTGCGTGACCTCGGTCTGCGGCCTTCGCTGGCGTTAAGACAGTTGGGAAGCGTAATTGTATCGGAGAGCACTGAAATCGTGAAACTCCGCGCCTTCGGCCTTCGGCAATATGATGGACCGATCAAATGGTAAAGATAGGTGGAATCCAATGGACGTGGGCTGCGCCCTATTTATCCATATGGCAAGCATGTCATAGCAATGACAGGGTATTTGGGAGACGTAATGTGAATAGGGCTAGTTCAAACTCAGTTACTGTTGAAAATATTATGTTAGAACATGGTGGGAAGAGAAAACTGATATGTACTGATCAGATATTTGATAAGGTGGTCAGTGGTGGTGTTTGGTGAACATTTATATTGTATTTATCTAAATTATGACTTATGACAAATGATACTATCGAATTCCGCTTTTTTATTAATGTGACCTTGACGCCGATTTCACGCCGAAATCACGCCGCCGCCGCCGACTTTTCAGCAAACGCCGCCGCCGATCATTTTTAGATCGGCGCACACGTCTAGTATGTAATAGTTTAGTACCTACTTAAATAATTAGTTAATTCCACAATGTAGTAACATAATATACAGGGTGGTCCAAAGTCCAAACCTTGACATCAAAAATTTTTTTTTGATTCCTCACGTCATGGGCTATCAGAATATACCCCATAGAAAAAATCAACTGCGAAAGACTCTGGTTGTCACGGGATTCGAACCCGCTTCCTCTGGATTGCCGGTCCAACGTGCTTCCAATTACACCAGACGACCTTCCGTGAGTCACAGCGAATTTAGTCAATGGTATTGTGAAGCTAATCACAATACCATTAAATAGTTAATTACATGACTTTTTGCGTCCTAAAGCATAACGCCATAGGCATAGTGGACATCATATATACATAAATAAATAAGAAAAAAATCGAATGCATGCCGCCAGATTTTGGTTTTGATCTGAAAATGGAACCATGAGGAGTTGAGGGATAGGCTTACTTGGACGTTGGTGGGACAACACGGCCACATAGCTCAGTGGCCGTTAGTATTGGTATCTACTAGAAATTTGCAATTTAGTACAGGTATGCATATTAATCACGCCGACAAATTGATAGAACAAAATATAGGATTTTTTTTCTTGTTAGCTCCCTTATTAGTAAAGATGACTTTTTATAATTTGCAGTAATCCTATATTGTGGGGTATCGTAATAGGTCTTTCAAAAAGAAGGGTCCCAAAAGAAAGTATTGTTTTTAAATCGATATTTTCGGAGAAAACCGCTCAAAAATTAAATAAAAAATGGTGTTGCCCTCTAACTCTTGATCCATGGGTCCAAAAATTCTGAAAAAATCATGAATAGTGGGCTTATAGAATACTTTAAAATTTCAAACATAATCGGCCCAGCCGTTTCTGCATACGGAACTCTTTATGTATAACGGTTTATCTTTATTAAGTTTGTTAAGTAAGCGCTCACCTCTAAATCTGGCTATCATATAAGAGAATATTTTTCATTACCAAATTTTCGTTCCGCTGTGACTGTGTAACCATTCATTGCATCTTATTCCAGCCTAATCTTAACCCTTAAATGCATGACCTTGACAAAGATTTATTCAAATTTGAATTCTGACGGTTTGTCAATAGAGTCGAGAATAGATGATGCATATATATACATCACTATGCATTTAAGGCTTAAAATTAACTTCTAAAGAGCTATACTTGTAGTAAGGTATTAGGGGGCTTTACCATGAAATGACGAAGAATGTTTAACCTTACAGGAGTTTTTCCCTCCGCTTGGTCCCCAATCGGCGGCTAGTGGCGCGCGCATTTGGCGTGTGGTCAGAGCGTGGACGCGACACGCCGCTGTCGGCGGTGGATGCCTCGTGTCACTTTCAGCACGCCGGCGTTGACGCTGTTGCGGCGTTCTCCGCCTGCAAGGACCATGCATTGGTACGTGTCTTGTATGTGAAGTGCTTGTTAATATTGGGTTGAACCGGCGACTAGTGGCGCGCGTAGTTGGCGTGTGGTCCGAGCGCGGACGCGACACGCCGCTGTCGGCGGTGGATGCCTCGTGTCACTTCCAGCACGCCGGCGTTGACGCTGTTGCGGCGTTCTCCGCCTGCAAGGACCATGCATTGGTACGTGTCTTGTATGTGAATAGCTTGGTAATATTGGTATGGTGTTGGTGTTGAACCGGCGACTAGTGGCGCGCGCAGTTGGCGTGTGGTCCGAGCGTGGACGCGACACGCCGCTGTCGGCGGTGGATGCCTCGTGTCACTTCCAGCACGCCGGCGTTGACGCTGTTGCGGCGTTCTCCGCCTGCAAGGACCATGCATTGGTACGTGTCTTGTATGTGAATAGCTTGGTAATATTGGTTTGGTGTTGAACCGGCGGTTAGTGGTGCACATTCGGCGTATACTCGAAGCGCTGATATTATAACTTCCGACACACGTTATTGTCGGTAATGGAAACTTTGTAGTTGTACCAATAACAGAACGCCGGTGTGAGAAAAAAACATGCAATGGTACGTGTCTTCTAACCCCCTTATTCACAAAGGTCTTCTAACTTAGCAAGCCTATTAGTATTGTTTCTCTCTTTCGATCTTATCAATATATTTAGTATGTAGGACAAACAATACTTAGTCTTATTGACTTACTAAGTTAGGAGACGTTTATGAATAAGGGGGTAAATATACAAGTTTGAAATCCGCTATCTATTAATTCTATTATTTTTCACAAAGGAGCTTATATGCTTTGGTTCGCATTGTCAAGTTTAGGTTGCTCGATTTCCTGATTAACAAGATCTGTAACCGCACGCTCTGCACGTGTAGTCGGAACGTAACACTCGGTAGGTACATAGGCGCTACGCGCCATTGGTTACGATGCTCGTGACCTTGAATTATTACTAATTACCTAACTTTATTGGTAACGATGCTCTCGCCGCCTTGTCTGATGTCTGACCATTAATTGGCTCGCTTATTCTGTTTAACATAAGCAGGATTTCGGTAACTCAAATTAGGTAAGTATGTTAGATTCGCCATTAGATTACCTATGTTATGTTCAGATATTTTTAAGTAGGTACCGTGGCCTCCCCGATAGTTTTTGATGGCAATTGTATGCCATGCAGTCGTATCTTTTTGCGATATTATTATATCAAAAACCTTCTGGAGTAGAGTAATTATACTAAACGAGATGACTCACACTAGGCCGTGCCTGGCTCGAGCCGGGGCACTTCTTTCAAGCCTCTTGGCATCCATAGTCATGTATTCATTAGACAATGTGTACAAAGAAAGGTTACGTTTCAGTTTAAATATTTATAAATAAGTGATGCTGTGAAGCATGTGTTGTGTTGTTGATTAATTTCGATCAATTGCGCGTCGATTATTTGCGAATTCCGATTTGGGCCTATTTAACAACAATCAATAACTATATTCATTGCAGTTATACGAACCTATTGATGATCAAATGATCGTGTTGGATTCTAGGTTTAGATATGTAAAGTAACAAAAAATGTCGTCTACCACTTTTCGACTTTGTTACCACCGATTAAGTGGTAGACCACATTTTTCATTGACCGTACAAAGAAAGACAACAAATATTTATTATTTATTTTTATTTCCTGATATCAGAACAGAAATCATGTTGTAGCCCGTAGGAACTCATGGAAATATAACAAAATAAGTACCTACAATAATTCCTTCACCAAACATGTCAAGAAGTATCAAGTACATTTTCTCTCGAGATTAGCGCACTATCTATATGCCTTACCATCAGCTGCCGCTGCGTCCTTTCGGTCTTGTACTAATCCATCCTTCTCGTACTCGCGTTTTTGGATTTGTACCATGCAGGGATCGGATAGGTACCGGTTTTTTCTCCATACAAAACAACGGTTCGAATTCCTTCTTTTTCCTTCTTCGGTTTATTTTTTTTGTTAATGGAGTAATCAAAAAAAAAATATGATGTTAATAATTACATAAAATGTTGAATACTACATAAACAATGTAAAACATTTTAAAATATTGAGCTATTTCGAGAAAGTAGTTAATAACGCGGCGGCAGCTCACGGTACGGCTACTGTGTGCTTAGCCAAGATGCCAATCGCTAGCGCTTAGTAGCGTAACGTAGTTTTCCCTCTCTGTCACTCTTTCATATTAGTGCGACAAAGACAGTTAGCTGCGATTAACGATGAAGCGCTAGCGATTGGCAACTTGGCTAAGCACCCTGGTCTGAAGCACTATTTTTCCGATATCCTTTCCTAATTCCAGCACGGCTTGATCGTCGTCGACAACTCGACGTACGAGGTGCGGCCGCTGCCGGTGGGCGCGGGGCGCGCGGCGGACGGGCGCGCGGCGCACGTGATCCGCCGCGCGCCGCCGCCGCGCGCGCCGCGGGACGACGCGCGCACGCTGCGCCCGCAGCCGCGCCCGCGCCGCCCGCGCGCGCATTACCCGCTCAAACCGCCGCCGTCCAGCTACACCATCGAGATCGCCCTGTTCCTGGACGAGGCTGCCTACAAGATTTTCAATCCGTACTTTAATTATAAGGAGGCCGAATTGAGGGATATGCTTCTGGCGTACATTAATGGAGTAAGTACTGCTTACCAGCAATGTCTACATACAAGTACTCAACGAAAACATGCTCAAGCATTTGTTATATCCACAACGGTTTTTTCATTGAACTTGGCTTAACATGATGATTAATGAATAAGTACCTGCTTACCTAAATACCTGGTTTTCTTAGCATTTGGAAAATCGTGTGCACTGCCCTGGCTAATACTTATAAGATAAGCATTAATCTTATATTCTTAAGCAGAGTACATAATGCAAGTTAAATTATTTTAATATTATAAATATTGGATGAAAGAAAAAATTACCAAGATCACCAACGTCCCACGTACTTTAATATTTTTTTGCGATGGCTTAATGGAGAAATGTAGATAAATTTTACTGTTATTTTCATTCCCTAATATTATTATATTAGACAAATATCATGGATTTAATAAGCCCGATGGTAGGTATAGTCAACCAATTGGAACCATATGTCAGTCGGGAACTCTGTCACAGTAACATTATACATCAGATTATAAGAGATCTCTTAGTACTTGTCACTGTCTGTCATATCTTTCTAGAGTGGCCTAGGGTTCCAATGGATTGAGTGAACACCACTGAAACTTTAACTCTGCCAATACATTGTCTACAATCTTACCTAAGCGATGTGACAATTGATCCGTGAACTGACCATGAATTGAATAGAACCAATGTTACCAGTATCGGATTACATCTAGCATCTAAGGTTGCTTGGTTACGAGTTGGGTGACGGCACCAGTAATGGACAGGGGACCAAATAACTATCAAGAAATAAGAGTTATACATTTGTTAAGCAAACTTTATATACTAAGAATATACAGTGTGTGGCCTACAACCGGGGTGAAAATTTAAACGGTGCATTAATAAGCTGATCAACAATCATTTCCACAAATTTTAATTAAAAAAAAAAAGTTTTTTTTTAAATTTTTTGTTCATGTATTTTTCATTATTATGGGTTAATTTACTTGAATTAAATGTTATCAATAACTTATCATTTTTAAATCATTGAAAAATGTAAATTTTTTTTTAAAACCGTAACAAATAAGTGTGAAAATAAAAACAAAATTATTGTTATGACTTCGTACCTGGTATACTATCAAGATGTCTTGCGACTGACAAGCTACGACATCGTGGTGCCAAGATCCAGTACTAAAAGTCCATAGCTTTGAATGACAATATCTCCGAACTTAACCACTTTGAAACACCGGGACCTTTACAGGATTATTGCCGATAGTCTAAAGAGTTACTCATTTCATTTTTCTCCCGTGTTAAAGGCCACACACTGTAAAGTTAAAAGTGTCCATCACTGAAGCCACCATTACCCGTTAATAGTTATTTATTATACAAGGGGGCAAAGTTGTTGTTTAACTGTCGTGCCAATATTCTCAATATTGGCACGACAGTTAAACAAGCTAGCTCCTTTCCGGAGCGTTCCGTTTCCTTAGCTAGCGAAAGATTCCAAAATTGAGCCACGAGCGTAGCGAGTGGTTCAAAAACTGGAATCTTGAGCATTGCGAAGGTCTCAAGGCACGAGAGTTGAACAAACTTTGCCGCCAAGTGTAATACAACTTTTTTCCCCTCACTATCGCGAGGAAATATGATTACAAATCGCATCCAAATGTAAATTAACTTAAAGAAACCATTTAAAACTCAATGTCGAAACGTATCGTAGAATAGAGTTACTTCTGGAACTTAAATATAGCCAATGGCTTACAAAGTCACCCATGAGAACGACCAATTTAACATGTGAGCTCCGATTGCGCATGTTTACTACGGTCATACAGATCCACTTATACTAGGCAGTAGGGGGCTATAGTAATTAGAGCAATGTCAAATTACTTTATTCACAAGTGTGTAAAAAGCGTTTTTACCCGCTCGTATTAAACGATAAACGAGCGCTTTACGAGCTAGTGAGGGGAAAAAAAACATGCTGTCGAATTAAGAACCTCCTCCATTTTTGAAGTCTGTTCAAAACGGATAATCACGTAGCGTTTTTGGATCCTTAAGGGTCGAATATATCTACACTCTGAAATGTAGTAATGTATTTTTTTACAAATATTAAAATATTTGTTTACAACTCTGTACAGTTCATATACATATAAATTAAATCTAACTAACCTGTCTTATATCTAATAAAATTCGGCCTTGGTTGTGGCATTGGACCAAGCATGCTGGCGGCATTTCCTCGCTGTAAGTATCGCAATGCTGTGCGATGAAGTCGCCAGCTCTTCGGTCTCTAATAGGGCATGCAATCCCGGGAATAAAATGTATGTAGTGACGGGATTTTATAATGTCAAGTCCTTTGATTGCATACAAATGAATCCCGAGGTTGCATGTTTCTACTTACGTTAACCAGACGTTTCGACCGATGCTTAGTTTGAAGTCAACGCCACAATCCTTCCACGTTTCAGGTGCAAGCTCTCTACCAGCACTGGTCCCTCGGTACCCAAATCCAGTTGTCCCTCGTGCGTCTGACCCTGCTAAGGGCGCAGCCGCCCACGTTGGCGAGGCACGCAGAACGTGGCAGGCTCCTGGACTCTTTCTGCGCTTATCAACGGTCACTCAACGTTGAAGATGACAACGATCCGGATCATTGGGACATGGCTTTACTTTTATCTGGGTAAATAGTTGTTATTGTTACACACTAGCACAGTATAATGAATAGTAGGTACTAACCTAACTAGGTACAGTATGGACTGCTTCCCACCAAAAGTGCGACCCTCCGCTCTGGTGACGGCAGAGTTATGCCTTATCTCTCTCACACAAGCATGGCGCGCGTGCAGTGAGCTTAGACTGTGCGCGTATCAACGTTTTTCAACTAACTTCAATAAAAGGAGGAGGTTCTCAATTCTCAATTCAACTGTATGTTTTTTTTTCGCGAACCGATTTCGATAATTTATTTTTAAAACAAACCGAGATGGTTCTGTGGGCACCAAGTCGGAGTGTGATAATGGACAAATAGGCTATGGCGTGCTAAGGAGGTGATCACAGGCATCTCCACGCTAAATATCCTTAATCATTTCCAGGTTATCCACGTGGTGACGGCGGTTAGAATATATTTGTCAGCACCCTACTTTTCCCGTAGCTATCGTAAGTCGACACTTAGGGATTGAAGTGTCACTGCCCTTTAATTTATTAAAGATCGATGATGACACCATCATTATAGTAGACATACTACTGCAATATAACTTCCTAATGCGTCCTTCATCATCAGCCTATGTTAGTCTACTGCGAGACGTAGGCTTCTCCTATTAACTATGATTCGCAGTAATGTATCCACTATGATGACGCTGCTGCCCATCATTAATCTTCTATCAAAGAATGGTCAGTGACACTTCAATCCCTTAGTCGACTCTTACGACACCCGTGGGAAGAGTTGGGGTGGTGACACTGGTGACAGATGTAATCTTTCTGCCGTCACCACGCGGATAATACGTCCTTATCCTTCATCATCATCATTTTCAGCCGATAGTCGCCCACTGCTGAGCATAGGCCTCTCTTCCTTTACGCAACTGGTCCCGGTCCTAAGCTAACCTCATCCATAAGTGACCTGTTACTCTTTCGAATATCGTCCACCCATCGAGCGGTTGGACGCTCGTCCTTAAGCCGGACGGTCGCCGGTCAGAAAACCCACGTTTTCTGACCGGCGACCGGCTACCGACGCGTCAAATAAAATAAATAAATAATAAATAAATATCTTGGGACATCTTACACAAATCGACCTAGTCCCACGGTAAGCTCAATTAAGGCTTGTGATGTGGGCACCAGGCGACGATATATATAATAGATAGATACTTAAATACATACAATGACAACCATGACCAAGGAAGAAACATTCAAAGAAACCACCCTCAAACATTTGTGAACAAAAGATTCGAACGTCGTCGGCGGCGGACACGCTTCGGTCGCCGGCCGCCGGCCAGAAAACCCACGGCCTTATCTTTACGCATAGGTAATTAATCAGGAGACGTTTCAAGCAGTGGACTGAAATAGGATGATGATGTTTCCAGGTTGGACCTGTACTCCGAAGAAGGCGGGCGCCGCAACGGCGTGACGATGGGCCTGGCGCCCGTGGGCGGCGTGTGCCTGCCCGCGCATGCGTGCGTCGTCGCTGAGTTCGGCGCCTCCGACATGCTGGGCCGGCCCTACCCCTCGGCGGGCTTCACCTCCGTCTATATCCTCGCGCATGAGATTGGGCATAAGTCTGTCGCTGTTTTATAGGCCTGTTTAGAAAGCAAATTACGGTTATATTTGATACTTTAGGAGTTTGAATCGTAACATTTGACAACGAAGCAGACCCTTTAGACAATGAACTGTAGCAATTTATACTTAAGTGCCTTTTACACTTTATCTGATTATTTAACTATGCTTCTTTATGTAGGTACAGTTCGCGAAGAGCGTTTTTCAAAAAAATCCCGAAATCCTGATTCTTCCAGATCGGGCTTTGCTTGAGCTCATTCGAATCAAAATTACCTGATTCGTTATTCTAGATATGTACTTAATAAAATTCATGCACGGACAGTAGTAATAATAGTAGTAGTAGTTTGGAGGCCGTACCGGTAGCTGCCCGCCTGTCTAAAATTTTATTATGTGAGGCAACTGAGGAAACACCTCATTTAATTTAAGCATTCACCAGCAGTAGGTATTGTACACAACGTAAAGTCCGGGGGAAATATTCGGACTTACATCAAATGTCCAGGGTTTTTGAATCTTGTCCTAGTTTTACGAATTCCGAGATGGCAGTCCTACTTACACGCCACGTTGTGTTCCAGCCTGGGCATGCACCACGACGGGGCGGGCAACGGCTGCGCACGCGACGGCTACATCATGTCGCCGTCGCGCGGCACGCACGGCGAGGCCACGTGGTCGCCCTGCAGCGCGCGCGTCGTCGCCGATCTGCAGTATGTTCCTTATTACCATTTTACCGCCATGTATTATTATTAATTAATTAATTAATACACTAGCAGCTCATAGAGCTGGTGCGTGTATATGTATATCACTGCACTTGTATTTAAATTGCACTATTTAAAGTCTTAAAATAAGTGTCTAGTCTATATTTGAAAGTATTCACTGATGGTGCACTAACAACAGTTTCTGGTAAAGAGTTATACAGGTTGGTCCAAAACTTGACGTCAAAAATTTTTTTTTAGATTCCTCACGTCATGAGCTATCAGAATATACCCCATGTCTGTTAGCCGATTTTTTGTAGTTTTCGAACTATGATTTTTGAAAATTTTTTTTGAGAAATTCTGGAATGAAGAAATTTATTAATAAAAAAAACTGTTGGGTTTTTTTAACTAGTTTCTTTTTGTAAAATTATTACTACAAATAAAGCTTTTACTGACAAAAAAATTTGCGTCCTAACTTTGATACAAGTAGGATAAAAAAATACCAAATTCAAAATTTTACGCTAAAACAAATCAAAATAGCATTAATGTACCTACGTAAATAAAAAATAAAACATATCCAAAGGATTTTTGGTAATCTAAAGACTGCCCTAGACCTTAAACCTTCGTAAAAGCAAAAAAAAGTGATACTTAATGATGAGGATTTTTCGGTCTAGGGCGGTCTGTAGAATACGAAAATTCCTTGGGATATGTTTTATTTTTTATTTACGTGCATTAATGCTAATTTGATGTGTTTTTAGCGTAAAATTTTGAATTTGGTATTTTTTTATCCTACTTGTATCAAAGTTAGGACGCAATTTTTTTGTCAGTAAATGCTTTATTTGTAGTAATAATTTTACAAAAAGAAACTCGTTAAAAACCCAACAGTTTTTTTTAATAATAAATTTCTTAATTCCAGAATTTCTCAAAAAAAAATTTTCAAAAATTCATAACTCGAAAACTACAAAAAATCGGCTAACATACATGGGGTATATTCTGATAGCTCATGACGTGAGGAATCTAAAAAAAACATTTTGACGTCAAGGTTTGGACCACCCTGTATAACTATGTATGTCATATAACTATCACAAAAATACACAATAAATGCAAACATGTGACATTTTCTTCGCGTGAAAATACCTACGAGAATCTATGCATTTGAGTTGAGACCCTCAACTCGAGACACAAACTGTTGATAGTAGTACAATAGAATATGTCGGCAAATCCTGTGCTTGTTTTAATTTACCACCCATAATCTATATTAAATTTACACACTGAATTACTTAAACTCATATTGTCGGTTGCGTGCACATAAGAAATATGTATTATGAAAACAAACCTTGCAAAATATGTTTATCTTGGTAAGACCACAAAATCACTAATAGTACAGTATCGCTAAGTTTTCATGCTATAAAATATTTTTTTTATAACTAACTAAAATTTAATAAAAATAAATAAAATCCGTTCTTACTTAAAACTTTAATTACAATTTCTGATAAAGAAAATAAAATATAATTTTCCCCAGCCTATATTATAATGTAAATTATAAATACCTAGGTATGTCGGTATGTACCTAGGTACATATATTTTGGTACCTAATTAGGTAAAATACGAATACGACGCACAACGAAAAAAATAGGCGCGTAATGTAATGTGCGGTAAAAATATTAAAAAACGGGTTGTGTTCATTGCGACCGAGTTTAATATAATTATGATCTTTAATTTAGGTACATATTTAAATATAGAAATAATACCTGAACATTTTATGGATGACGTATTAAAATAAGCCTTGCAAACCTGATTTAGTCACTTATAAACGCCTCGTGAAAAATATTTGCAACTTTATACTTACTTCATTTAGAAGTACTTACATATTTAACAGGCACTTTGTCAATCTCCCGTCCAATTAGAATAGTAAATAATATTGTTATATGTATATTATTTATAATCACTGTATGCTGCTGTATGCATTGTATGTATTAAACAATGATACAATAAGTAAAGATATGTTACACCGGCTCTAAAATTGTAGCGCTCAGATTGTGATAATTCTAACAATCGCTCTTAGTTCTACCCAGACCACCGAGAGGTGTGTACCACTGCCGAGTTCTCGCAAATCACATGAACTGCGCCCTAAAATGTCATTTTATGTTATACAATAGTGAAAACCACAAAATAAAATGCAAAAATGCCCTTAACATCACATATCATTCGCAATTAAACTGAATTATATTTTTTTTCAATTTTACTATTTATTGAAAACAAATAGGACGCCATTTTGACGTTTTTGACTGACTTCGAGAAAAAGACAAGCTTATGCTGTTTAAGATCAAGAGTAACAAAGATAAAACAATGTTTATCAAGAACAACCTTAAGAATGCACGCGCGATTGTCAAATGCTAGTTGTCTCTTTTTTATTTATTAAATACGAGTATATGTATTTTGCCATCTCTTTTACGCATTTTGAAGTACGAAGATAGGTGTATGTCAACTGTCAATAAATCGTAGGTGTAGGATGTGAAGTATTTATTTCGCTCATTTTGTTAGAGTATAACGTATCTTTACTTATATATCATTGGTATTAAAGCGCTCAATTTAGGAGTTTCCAGACCTTTCTCGTCACGACACATTTTTAAAGTGACGCTTTTTTCTACTAAAGCAGATTTTTTTTTCGTAATAATTACGGCCTGGATACTAGTCTTTTAAGCCAAGTATTTGTTTGGTTATTTAAAACACTTCCTTTAAAGAGTTAAATAGCATAGGTTGCACAACCTTATTTTATTTATACTTCACTTTGCTATTGTATATCTTCGAAACTGTATTTATTATGTATTTGTATAAATAATGGAACGTAACTGTCGATATTTTAAGACAAGGTCGGTTAAGCTACTGGGGACTTATGCATGTTATTAAGACATTTTTTGAGGAAAACTAAATTGGCAGTAAAAACAACGCGAAATTCAAATTGTCTATGGGAAGTCTACTCTTCTTACCTACCCTTTTTCGGCGGCTGGCCTACTACCGCGAAAATCGAAGTTCGTAAGTTTCGAGGATATTTCTCTGTCACTCAAACGAAGGTTGAAAGTTTAGTACTCAAAGTTTGGCCTTATTGCTCCTAGGATCTTTCAACTTAAAATTTTAAAAAGTTAATTAAACTCTGGTCACACAACTTGTCACTAAAAAAAGGCGCCAAATTAAAAAAAATGTAGCAGTGAAGAGTAGGCTCCTCATAGAAAAAAAATATTTGCCACCTTTTTTTACTGACAGGCTGATTGGAATTTAAAATTGTATTGTTGGCGTGAAAACTGAAAGGTTGACTCATTAAAATTTCTCGTGTTCTTTTATTAAAAACGAGTTCGGATTTGCGAGACTTGCTGTATTAGATAAGTGTATTATTCATGGATGCTCAACTATTTGCGTCTCAGTGTTAGCATTTTATTTTTGTAAAAATTATATTTATCTATTTCATTTTCACAAAAAACTTTATCAAATGACGAGGGCGAGGGCAAAAGCTACAAGTGCAAGTATTGCCTAGGTGGGTTGGTAGGCCGAGATCTACATTTACAAGTCCGAAAACATAAACTTTCCGCCTACTTATTACCACGCCTCATCAATAATATATTATCTGAGTGTTTTAGTAAAACCGTCCCACTATGTAGCTTGCCATAAGGACGGAATTAGGTGGTTCTTTTATACGAATTTCAAAATGTCTAAGCGCTCTTATGATAAGCCACAAAGTGGGACGTTTGGTTAGGACCTAACGTCCAGTGTAGGTAATCTCATCTACATTGTTCGCGAAACGCTAGCACATGGCGCGATCTGCACTAGTAACCTAAGTTGAATTAATGTGGACAAAGTGTATGATCGGGCAGGTGGGCGACATGTCTGCTGGACGGCGAGCCGGGCGATGACGAAGACGAACTGCGGCACGAGCGCTTCGGTGGCGCGCCGGGACAAGTGTGGGGCGCGAAGAAACAGTGTGAGGTACTGTCATAAATCAGCAGCGTTTTGAGCCATAGGCCAGTTAAATGGCCGGCAATAAGGCTTTCTGTCAAGGTCCCCTTTCTGACTTTCTGCTTGGTTTCGGATCGAGTAACGGCCCGGCCACGTCATTGGTCTAAGGCGACCAGCGGCGAGCAAATCCATGAGTTGGATCGGGATGTCGATATGGGTACGAGAGGGAGCACCATACGTTTTCCGCTAAGCCGGTCGCCTTAGACCGATGTCGTGGCCAGGGCATAACGCGCCGTCTTTTATTAGTTTTTGGTGGTTACTTGGTTAGTCAGTGGGTATACACCGCCTAATACATTACAATAAAACAAAGACTGAAACTCACTTCTTCTGGAGCAAGGCCCACTGCGGTATACCCGGCAACGAAATGGCGGATGCGGCCGCCAAGGCGGCAGCCAATCTACACAAAACTCCGGACTTCAGCTCTATACCTATTAGCTACATTAAGCTTCAAAATCGAAAAACAATTGCGCTTGCTGAACAACAACTATATTAAAACTTAACTCGCATATTAATTATTTAACTCAATCTTGAGCCGGCGACATCATACGCCCTTACATTAACTACACAACATCAATCACTAACCTGAGTTCTTATCACATCCTATCATTCCTTGAACATTTAATCCTTTCCCGCCCACCCATAATGTTGAACGGAAGGCGTACACCAATAGCGCCGACCCTTCAACAAACCTGTCCTTATCCCTAGGGGGGATGGCATTCCATCTTCGGGCGGTCTGCCATTCTCAGTCGAGTCGGGCATGCCACCAGGGCCGGCCTGGTGGTATCCAATGAGGATTTCCTCCTCCTCGATAAAAAAAAAAAAAAAATTGTAGAGGTACCTACTTACCTATGGTTTCATTCGATTTGGTGAACAACCACATGTCATGACTGTCTACAAACTCAAGATAAATTTGGCCTTTGGGAAATCTGTTGGGAAAACGTTGGCGTGTGTAAATTGACTCTTCACATAACTTCAAGGGTTCATAACCTTGAGTTACTAACTTAACTTACTAAAACTAGAATAAGGCACTTTTGTAACGATTCAGACTAAGAGCCAGTTTCACCACCCCCGAATAAAAAATAAAATAGGTATATCTGTCATATAAATATTAGCTGTCCTTTTCTTTTACATGCCTGGAGAAAAGGATAGCGACAATTTCACCCCTCGTGAGCCGCGAATATTTTTTTCTAATAGTTTCCTCGTCACTGATCAGTGCTTAGACATATATGTCTATATATTCGTATACGAAGGGTTAATCTGACAGAAATCGTTATGCCGGGATTATGAAACAACCACGCCCTGATGCTTAAAATGTTCACAGGTGCTACTCCGCGACGCCGACGCAGCCCCGACAACAGCACCGGGTGCAACACTATGCGCGCAGCTGGCGTGCCGAACGCCGCACCGTGCTGGTTTCTACTACGCCGGGCCAGCGCTGCCAGGCACGTCGTGTGGACATCACATGGTATGTCTTGAATGCTACTTGTCACGAATATTGCTCCCCAACAACGAAGCGTTGCCGACAACAGCACCGGGCGCAACACTATGCGCGCAGCTAGCGTGTCGAACGCCGCACCGCGCTGGTTTCTACTACGCCGGGCCAGCGCTGCCAGGCACGTCGTGTGGACATCACATGGTATGTCTTGAATGCTACTTGTCACGAATATTGCTCCCCAACAACGAAGCGTTGCCGACAACAGCACCGGGCGCAACACTATGCGCGCAGCTAGCGTGTCGAACGCCGCACCGCGCTGGTTTCTACTACGCCGGGCCAGCGCTGCCAGGCACGTCGTGTGGACATCACATGGTATGTCTTGAATGCTACTTGTCACGAATATTGCTCCCCAACAACGAAGCGTTGCCGACAACAGCACCGGGCGCAACACTATGCGCGCAGCTAGCGTGTCGAACGCCGCACCGCGCTGGTTTCTACTACGCCGGGCCAGCGCTGCCAGGCACGTCGTGTGGACATCACATGGTATGTCTTGAATGCTACTTGTCACGAATATTGCTCCCCAACAACGAAGCGTTGCCGACAACAGCACCGGGCGCAACACTATGCGCGCAGCTAGCGTGTCGAACGCCGCACCGCGCTGGTTTCTACTACGCCGGGCCAGCGCTGCCAGGCACGTCGTGTGGACATCACATGGTATGTGTCGAATGCTACTTGTCACGAATATTGCTCCTCAACAACGAAGCGGCGCCGACAACAGCACGCAGCACTATGCGCGCAGCTGGCGTGTCGAACGCCGCACCGCGCTGGTTTCTACTACGCCGGGCCAGCGCTGCCCGGCTCCTCGTGTGGACATCACATGGTATGTGTCGAATGCTACCTGTCACAGGTATTGCTCCACGACAACGGAGCGGCGACGACAACTGCGTCGGGTCGGGCGCAACACTATGCGCTCAACTAGGGTGTCGACCGCTGCCTAGCGCTGGTTTCCACTAAGCCGGGCCAGCGCTGCCCGGCTCCTCGTGTGGACATCACATGGTATGTCCCGAATGCTACTTATCACGAATATTGTTCCATATCGACGACACCACGCCGATAACAGCACTGGGCGTAACACTATGCGCTCAGCTAGCGTTCCGTACATCGCACCGCGCTGGTTTCCATACTACGCTGATGGGCCAGCGCTGCTTGCATCTCTTGTGGAGGTTTACGTCACATGGTATGTCCCGAATGCTACTTGTCACAGGTATTGCTCCACATCGATACCGCGGCTCCGACAACAGCGCTGCCCGGCACCTCTTGTAGGCATCACATGGTTTGTTTCGAATGTTACCTATCACAGGTATTGCTCCAAAATAATAAAAAGGTGCTGACAACAGTGACAGGTCCCTTACTGTACGCGAAGCTTGCATACTGCAAGCTGCATCACGACGCTTTCTACTACGCCGCGCGCTGCCCGGCAGCTCTTGTGTACATCACATGGTAGACTTCCAATGTATACTACTCGCAGGTTATGCTTCACGAAGCCAAGCACAGCTCTCGCCGCTTTCGGAACATGGCTTTCGCATTGCATATCGTGCAAATCTTGGTGACATTTGGGTACTTACCTAATTCACAAGTTTATTTTCTGTTTTCTATTAGTGGTGTCAAGGCGGCGAATGCGTCTCATCAGGCGGTGCAGAAATCACTACGAAACCCCCAACCGTGACTTCTACCACTTCGAATTATAACGGAAGCAGTAACATCAACCATGGACCGACCACAGGGAGCACAGGTACTTAAACTACATTATCAATCATATCATATAATCACATCGAGGTTTGGCAAACGCAATGTAAGACATCCATCGTTTTCCAGCGATCTTTATAAGGTTTTCTACAACGTCTGTCCATCTTGTGGGTTGTGACCTTATGAAGATCGCTTCCTATTGGTATAGACCGATGGCGGTACAATGGGGAGGTTCATGCTCAACAGTGGACTTTTAGTGGCTGAAATGATGATGATGATATAGTTTTCATATAAATATTATTGAGCATCCAAAAAGGATGACCGATAATAAGATTATGTTCCTCCTTAGGTATGAATGGGATTAATGGATGGCCCCTAATTAGAGAGGCATTCTGCTTTTAGCAAGCCTTCTTGCAAAGTCTCAAAACTTTGATAACATAATATTGTCCACTAAAATGTTGCGTCCGTGTCCCTAAAGTTATTCTAAAAATATACATACTCGTACATATTGCTACTATAGCAGGAGGGAGCAACGGCGTCGGCGGCTGGGGCGAGTGGCGGGAGGGCGCGTGTCGCTCGGGCTGCACGCTGCGCTCGCGCGGGTTCCGCGAGCGTCGCCGCGTCTGCGGCACCAGCGGCTGCGACGGCGTCGGGTACGACGTCGTTATCTGCGATGACTCCAAGGTGAGAGCGTTCACAGAGAGCCAGTGAGTGCTACATAAATGAGTGAGGCACACGTGTCTCTCGGGTTGCTTAGCATTCGCGAGCGTCGCCGCGTCTGCGGCAACAGCGGCTGCGACGGCGTCGGGTACGACGTCGTTATCTGCGATGACTCCAAGGTGAGAGCGTTCATAGGGAGCCAGTGAGTGCTACATAGATGAGTGAGGCACGTGTCTGTCAGGTTGCTTAGCGTTCGTGAGCGCCACCGCATCTGCGGCGCCAGCGGCTGCGACGGCGTCAGGTACGACGTCGTTATCTGCGATGACTCCAAGGTGAGAGAGTTCATAGGGAGCCAGTGAGTGCTACATAGATGAGTGAGGCACGTGTCTGTTAGGTTGCTTAACTTTCGTGAGCGCCGCCGCATCTGCGGCACCAGCGGCTGCGACGGCGTCGGGTACGACGTCGTTATCTGCGATGACTCCAAGGTGAGAGCGTTCATAGGGAGCCAGTGAGTGCTACATAGATGACTGAGGCACGTGTCTGTCAGGTTGCTTAGCGTTCGTGAGCGTCGCCGCGTCTGCGGCAGCAGCGGCTGCGACGGCGTCGGGTACGACGTCGTTATCTGCGATGACTCCAAGGTGAGAGCGTTCATTGGGAGCCAGTGAGTGCTACATAGATGAGTGAGGCACGTGTCTGTCAGGTTGCTTAGCGTTCGTGAGCGCCACCGCATCTGCGGCAGCAGCGGCTGCGACGGCGTCGGGTACGACGTCGTTATCTGCGATGACTCCAAGGTGAGAGTGTTCATAGAAAGCCAGTGAGTGCTACATTGATGAGATGATGAGTGAGCAGAGTGAGGAGCGAGTCACTCGGGTTGCTTAGATTTCGCGAACGCTGCCGGATCTGCAACATAGTGGGCGTGACAGCTTCACCTACCATGACTATGTCATTAACTGCGATGACTCCAACGCGAAACAATAGATTTATTACCACGGTATCTTAGAAGTGATTAATGACCCAATGTCTAATTTAAGCTTGTCAGGTACATTAATCTTACTTACCGCATTTTTCTGTCCATTAAGTTATCATGAAAGACAATACATATTGCAATTACGCAAATTTCAATAAAAACGGACGTGTTTTGTATATTCTCAAATGAATTAGGTACCGGTCACAACTGTAGGTAACAATATATTGTGGTAGGTTAATAACGTAATACAATTAACAAAAAACCAAATAAGTACCTGCCTTAATCTAAGAAGCTGCTCACCTACTAAACATAAGTCAGTCATAACCTCGTAGCTTATTGCCAACGGTACCTAGCTAAGTACGTTCGCCATGGTGAAATAATATGCACGATACCAAATTTCTTATTACCACCGGAAATCACCAGATTAGACGTGTGGTATTACCATTCAATCTAAATCATCATTTAATGAAAATGTAAATAGCCTGTTTCCAATTAATTAGCTAATACATAGCAAAGTGTAAGTGGGTATGTAGTATGTATACCTGCCATCATTAACATAGTAATTACCTACATCACAGCATAAACTCGTGTGAATGGACACAACCGTCGGGCTTGAACATGAAAAAAGGAACATGACTATAAACATTTTATTGTTTGTGGATGTTTAATCATTTTTGTAATTACCGATTGAATTGTTTTTTTTTTTATTGAGTATAAGTAATTAGGTAATCGCCAAAACATTTGCGGTAGTAGGCCTGATTCTAATTTAAAACAAAAATTTTATGAGTAAACTACCAGCGGGTAAAGGTTTGTTATGACCTATCCGTAACTTAGATACCTACATATAACGGAAATAAATACGTCAGGGGTAAATTGTCTAACGTACCACGAGTAGTAGAGGTCCAAATGGAAAAAATTGTGCGCTGTGAGTTACAGTTTTGTAATTTTTACCATAGGTAGAGGGTGTAAAAGTAAATATTTTTAGATGTGGAGGGAAAACCAATTCCCCCCCTGAACGAGGGGGGAGGGGGGTGAATGTGCAAACGGAAGGGTTATGTTTAAATTTTTTTTGTCTAATATATAGGCCTACTATTCATCGTTTGGTATCATTTTCATATAAAACAGATACGGGGAATTCATTTTTGATAATAAACATGAGGATTTTCATATACAAAAAAATAATTATTGGTATAAAGGTAAAATAATTACCGTTTTTATTTTGATTGTTGCGTTATATAAGTATTACCAAATAAAAATATGAAAATAAAAAAAATACTACAAGATAGCATATTTATTGTAGTTTTTAAAAATATATACTTTTTGGAACTTTCCATGCAAAAAAAAGTTGTAAAAAAATTGCACCTGTCGCGTACCTCGAATAAAAAAGGGACGTTGCTTTGACTTATTGTTAACAGTATACGTTTCTACTGCGGGAATTTATCGATTTTGCGTAAACAAAATACTCCATAATGTCTGTTAGGGCAAATTGCATCAACCTGGGTTAACAAAACACCCCGGGTTAAACGTTTATGTCACACGGAATTTGATAATTGATAAATTTCTTATGAAGTAAGTGACTGACCCGGCACTATACAGAGGATATCCGAGACATCAGCCTATGTGATACTAGAATGGCTCTTGAACAGCTCAAAAATAACAGGGCGTCTGGGAAAGACGGAATTATAGCTGAGCATCTAAAGCCAGGTGGTAAACCAATCCTTATGGCCCTTCAGAAGTTGTTCAACTCCGGAAGGGAGAACGCCTTAGGCATGGAACAGAAGAGTGGTGGTACTGTTCTTGAAAAAATGTGACAACGCCTTATTGAAGAACTACCGATCCATCTCACTTCCGAGCCATATTTATAAAATGTTTTCAAGAGTCATTACGTATCGTCTTGCACGCAGGCTTGATGACTTCCAGCCTCCCGAACAAGCCGGTTTCCGAATTGGCGTTTCGTAAATGTTATACAGAAGACCGAGGAATAGGTTTAACCTACCCCTTTGCTTAGCGTTTGTGGACTACGATAATAGGGGTTTCCATGACGTACTAATGCGGATTAATTTAGGTCGAGAGAAAGGGACAAGGCTATACGAGTCGTGTATCACTGCCCCTTTCCCAGAATCTAAACTGAATCGCATTAGTACGTCATGGTAACCCCCAAGACCTTCGATTTGATCGAAACTCTGGGCGTACTGCAGTCTCTTTAACGATACCAAGTAGACTACCGCTATTTCGGAATGTTGAGGTGTTTGTACGAAAGCGCCACTATGTCAATCCGTCTCCAAGACCAGAGCTTGAAGCATATTATACTGCAGCGGGGAGCCAGGCAAGGGGGTGTCGTCTCCCCTAATCTGTTTACCGCTATACTGGAAGATGTCTTTAAGACTGGACTGGAAAAGATGAGTATCAACATAAACAGCGAGTACCTCACTCACCTTCGATTCGCTGATGACACTGTGGTCTTGGCTGAGACCTTGGAAGATTTCAGTACGATGCTCGCCGACCTCAGTAGCGCCTTCGAGCGAGTTCGTCTTAGGATGAACATGGATAAGACGAAAACTCCCGTTACAATCGGAGACTAAACTTGTGGGTAGGCCTCCCACAAGTTGGACAGTGAAGGTCTCAGGAGTCCGCTGGATGCGAGTGGCGCAGGACCGGTCATTGTGGCAATCCTTGGGGCCTATGTTCAGCAGTGGACGTATTTCGCCTGATATGGTAATAATGATGATTTATGAAGTAAACATTTAACAATTGATTGTCAAATTCCATATGATATAAACTTTTAAGGCGTGTGAACTGGGTTAGTTGTTTAGTCCCGGTTAGTGAAAATTACCTTTACCGTCTTTGGTAATGAGATCATTACCTAATGACACTTGTAAAAATGATTACCCATACCGATTCATATGATCAGATAGACCAGATATATATATACGCGGTATACAATAATCGATAAAATCTGATCAAATAAAATTCTTAATAATCTTAGGTTTTGTAAAAAAGAAGATCAGAAAATATTCAATTTACTTTCATGTCAATAAATATTTACAATTGTAATATGAACAATAATATGCAAGTACAAAAATATGTATAATCTATGAGCAGTTGCCGGCACAAAAGTCTCTTTTTTGAGATTACGCGCAGGTTTTTGTTTTAGGTACGAGTCAGGTAAATTTTTTTTTCAGTGAATTATTGTATAAAACACTACAAAATGTGTATATTTTTAAAAACTGCAATAAATATGCTATCTTACACAATATTTTTAAATTGGATAAGTTTATTTTTTAATACTTATATGACGCTTAAATTAAAATAAAAACGGTAACTTTTTTACTTTTACTCCAAAAAATCTACATTTGTATATGAAATTGCTCATGATTATGATAAAAAATGGATTTTCCAGGTCCGTTTTACACGAAAATGATACCAAACAATGCATAGTATGCCTTATTAATTAGTAAAAAAATATTAAACGCAACCCTTCCGCATGCACATTCACCCCCCTCCCCCCGCGCTCAGGGGGGGAATTGGTTTTCCCTCCACATCTAAAAACAACTATTTTGAGACCCTCTAGCTCTGGTTAAAATTACAAAACTGTAACTCGCAGCGCACAATTTTTCTCAACTTTGTATGGACCGTGACCCTTACTAGAGGTACCTACTTCGAATAGGAAACAATGAATAATCGTTCGATTTGCGGCTAACCGTACTTTGTGGTACTTAAGCTCTGAAATGGAATTCGAGATCAAAAATGTAAACAATCTATAACAATGACATGACATTACAAAGTCAATGTTAAAGTGACATTCCAGGGGTATAAAACGGTTTATATCGAATGTAGTTTTTAACACCTTTGTAAATTAACGTCGCATTTTGAGATTGCTTTTGTATTTTATTTTATTTAACACTTCACTTACAACTATCCTTACAGGTACTAAACCTAAGACAATGTTTTATGTGTAGATGTAGTTACGCGAAAGTCAAAGTATGTTCGATACACAAAGTATCACAATCGTTAACATATTTTTGGATATGACAATAAAAAACATACATCTGAGTGTCGACGGTTCCTGATTACAAAAATAAAACCTAGAAAATTTGCTAGAATGATGTAAATAATCAACATAGTCAATGTTTGAAAACGAATGTCGTGTTACTTTAATCTTTAGGATAGTCGGGGAACGAATTTCAGTCTTCATCTTAGTTACGATCGAATCCATTTCGATTAAAATATGAAAATGATTGATTTGTAGGTACAAATACTAAAATCTGTATACGTTGTAATGCTAAATTTTAGGAGTAAAAATTCATGAAACAGACATTTGGTGCACCCTCTTGTTTTGATTTTTGAAGAAAATAGTTATAAATGCGAACCCTCTTAAATGGTTCTTAGTGTAGTTAGTGTATTAAATTACGAATAAACTAGTTATTGTTATAACTGCGAACCAAATGTTTAAGATTTCTTATCATTGCCAGTAGTATAAATTAAACACCTTACATTTTATTAAAAGTAGCGAAATATATCATTTAAAAAATTATATATTTCGCTTAATGTTTTGTATTAAAACATTGTAAAATATTTAAAAATTCTGTGTACCGTCAGTGACGGTAAATACGCATTTTTTATAAGTATTTGAATGATTTTAGATTACCCCCCTCTCGTGATTATTTTTTTGTGGTGGTATCCCATTTGTTTACATTTTTGATCTCCAATTCGATTTCACACCTTACGTAAGTAGGTGTTCCTCAGTATTTACTGACAAACTTCATCAACATTTACTAGGGTTATAGTTATTTATTACTTCTCACCAAATTTGTTTTTATATTTAATTAAGCTATATATTTTTAGCTTTGTCTTAGCTTTTAGCAAATGTAAACCGAAAATGCATTTTATGCCGTAAAGTATACTTAATTAGATTGCACCTATTATGTAAAAATAAAAATGCAGGTCCTAAAATTATATCTACAAACACTGCAAACACACACGTCATACATAGCTTCCACCCAAGTTGTCCCTTCTATGGTGAGGTTGTAATCAGAAAATTTGTATGTGGCTAAGTAGTTCTTCGTAACCACATATCATTCTAGAACCTCATGACGACCAAGAGTAAAGTTGGTATTAGGTAATTATTTTGTTGGAAAAACTGTGTGTACGGTGCACGGTTAGTGCCAATGCCAAGACACGATTTCAAATGCCAAACAAACGCATTAAGTGCTACCAACGCACATTTGTTCGTCAATCTCCATATAAAAATGGTGGGGGTGACAGGCAGCGAATGTTTTATGTAACAACAAACTGCAGTCCTTATTCACTTTGGTAGGACTATAGCACAGTATAGTCCTGATCTTGTCTTTCGTCCTGGCCTATGTAGGAACGAACGTACTATCATCGCCACTGTCCGAATATGCCTAAGTGGTGTGGTTTGCAGGTGTGCGGTAAGAAGACGCGGGTGCCGGCGAGCGAGCTGGCCGGGCGCAAGTGTTCGGAGTACGCGGCCGTGCTGCATAGCCTCGATCCGCACGGCGGCGGCCTGCAGGCGCCGCATGACCCTAGTAAGTTAATAATAATAATAAAGTTTATTCCAAATGTTTGCATAAGTACAAAGAGCAGAAATACACAGTAACAGAACAGATAACAAACTTAAAGAAATGGATGGTGGCTCAGCATGTGTCTACGCGGGAAGCTCCGAGGCTTCTAGCAGCAGACGCTGTTATTCTGCCACAACCATTACTAAATCTAATTACTAAAGTAACTCCAGTGACTTTTTCTACAGACTTTTTTTTTTTAAGTTGTCTAATCATCAGCCTATCTTAGTCCACTGTTGGCTGTTGACCTCTCTAGCTACGTGTTGGACGCTTAGGAGGTAAATTCCCGTAATCGCCACGGGAATAGGAACAATCGTGTGCCTACTACGAAGACGCTGCTGCCTTTGTCAAATTCACGGTCATTGAGGCCAATTCCTTAGTCGACTCTTACGACACCCATGGGAATTGGTGTGGTGAAAAATGTATCCTTACTGCCTTAACTAATGACATTTATATACGTCTAGAATTGACATGCCGTTCTAGGTATGGCAAATTGTAACTGCGGATCTAACGGTGATGATCCTACTAAGGAGGAATTTGCTTGTGCGAACATTTCGACTAGAATAAACATGAGGATTTTCCGTGGGACTGCTGAAAAGAGTTTCTAAATCTAAAACCCACATCTGAAATTGCGGGTATTTTTCAAGATCCGTAGCTCTTTAGTATCAGGGAAGTACGAGGTACCAACGAGTACCAAGATATATCAAGAGTAATATTATTCATCTCTGTGTATAGCTTACGACGGATATTACCATTCCCAAAAATGTCACATCACATCATCAGCCTATGATAGTTCACTGCTGGACGTAGGCCTCTCCTATTAACTATGCGTATAGACGCATTAGGAGGTAAATGCCCATAATCGCCACGCTGGGCAAGCGGATTGGCGATCGCAGTAATGTGTCCACTATGATGACGATGCTGCCCATCATCAATCGTTATCAAAAAAAATGATCAGTGACACTTCAATCCCTTAGTCGACTCTTACGACACCCGCAGGTGGAGTTGGGGTGGTGACAAATGTACTCTTACTGCCATCACCACACGGCTAAAATGTCACTATCGTGTGAAATTGAACTTTGCGCAGTCCCGCTTCCCTACGGCATTATATACGAAGTTGTCTGAAGCCGATGTTAGCGTGATAGATAGCATAACTTTCCTTTGTCGTATTTAGCAGCAACGTCGCTCAGTTAAATTGTATCCTGCAGCTCGCATGTGGATGGGCTGCGCTGTGTTCTGCCGGCGAGCAGCGGGCGGAGGGTTCTACGCGCCACGTGTGGAGCTCAACGACAAGGGACTTGACCCGTACTTCCCCGACGGGACGTGGTGCCACCACGACGGCTCACAGGACTACTACTGCCTGCAGCACCACTGCCTGCCTGAGGTGAGTCGATATTCAAGTACATGCTATAAATTCTTAATAGTAGATTGTACAGAAAAGGCATAAAGTGACCCACTTTTAATCAAGGCAATTATTTGTACAAGTAGACGAGGGTAAAAATGGACATTTCTGCCCATGTTGTACACTCTGCTTTTCAGTTCGTTTGCGAGGAAAATAAAACACATTTTCTCTGCAATTTACAATTTACACAACGGAGTTGTCATGAAGCGAAAGAAGAAAAATATATAACCAATACCCGCCAACACATTTTTTTTTTAAATTTTCAACCTGTGATCAGAGTTTCAGTTGCTCGGTTTTATTCCAAGTCAAACTTTTCGGAGCATTTTCGAACGATAATCGATATCTATTTAATGTGATTTACTAAATTTAATGACAGAAAATACATAATTCTAATATTGTACTTAATATGAATAAAATAATGTAAGAAGTTTTGTCAGCTATACTATTATAATGCTCAATAAAATTGTGTAATGTTTTAACTGTTTGGCTGTTGGGATTGGGACCGATTACCTTAACTTTAGAAAAAAATATATTTTTATGCTCTAGACCATAAAATGCGATTTTATGTCGTCTACGCACGACATAAAGGTGCACTTTGTGAGCATGAGAAGTGAAAACTTAATTTCCTCGTATGTGTAAGAATTACGATGACAGTTCGCCGCCAATCCGTAGACCGTAAGCGGCAGTATGGCAGGTGGCAGGAGGAAATCAAGCCGATAAAACTGAATGTTATGTTTCTCCATGTTCCTTTTTCGTTCGTCCTCTCTTCATGCGAGTTGGTACCTGGATCTGTTGAAGTTAGGTATTTCATAGGATCATAGATATATGTATTCTCTGCCATCTGCTTATTTACACGTATGATAATTATATATACAAATGGCTCACCAAAATATGTATTCATATACGAGTCGACTTCATTACCCCAAGATTAAGATAATGTGTGCATATTTTTGGCGTATATTTTGTCCGACATTAGCTGTTATGGTTATACATCAAATACCTAATTACAGAAAACAACCACTCAACTCTAGAACTATTAATAGTGGTGATATATTTTTGGCGTATATTTTGTCCGACATTAGTTGTTATGGTTATACATCAAATACCTAATTACAGAAAACAACCACTCAACTCTAGAACTATTAATAGTGGTGATACGCGCTCATTAGGTGCCCTTACTGGGATTCGAATCCTAGTGGGTAAGCAAGCCGTACCGAGTCTACCACCTAGGATACGGAGGCCGTTAAAATGGTCCGCCAATACAGTCGCTCGGTGCGTACCTACGGTGTGATAGAAATGACAAATAGAAGTCCATCTCTACTAAGTATGTACCTAATACTAGGTAAATAGCGTATTATGCGTCACCTCACGTGCTCTCTTCAATCAAGCCGGGCCATTGAACAGAATTTACTGCCAGAGATAAAACCACTATTGTGTTAGGCGAGGTGATAGTAAAATCATGTAGCGAGTTATCAGCTCTGCAGTCTGCTACGGTCGATTATGATGTATTATCTATAGGAAACCTAGATACCTACCTAGTCCATGCATAAGTAATATGTACATTCGCTACGGATCCACATGATAAATAAAATAGAGTAGTCTATCTATACGGTCAAGGAAAAAGATATTATAGATACGCGCACTCGCATGGTGCAAAAATATTTGAACACGACCATAGTGTAGTAGGGTTGTGTATATGTATACATATAATTATGTACATACGTATTTGGCAATTGGCGTGCATCTATATTTTTTACCTTGACTGTACTACAGTAATATAAACATTAATAAAAACCATCTAGGTGTTTTATTAAGGTTAAAAGTAGATACATTAGGTACAGTCAACTAATTGGATCCTACGGCCACTCGGGACACTACTTAGTCTACTTACGTATTATAAGTCAGATAATAAAAAAAAAATCTTACTATTTTTTAGATCGATATGGTTCTAGAGCGACCTAGGGTTCCAATTTGTCGAGTGTGTTATGATGGTTTGTTAATGTTAAATCGGTAATAGCTGGTTCATGTAGAGTAGCTTTATGCGAGATCATTGAATAAGATTGATTGAAGGATAAACGTGGTTTCCACATGTTCGAACAGTAATATTTAAACGGATACAAGTAGGTACTATGGGACGAAATAGATTTGTGTACCGTAATCATTTATTTATTTACCAACATATTTATCGCTTTCTTGAATCACATGCTACGACAGACGATCATGGGTTGACAAGAGTCATCAGAATGTCAGCTTACTTATTACCGTTTCATGATTTCATCTACATAAAATATTTCGGTGATCGGTATATGTAGAATATGTCGCAGTTTCAGCTATTAGGTCGACGTGGGGCCTGTTTATCAAAAGCTTGTAACTTGTAATACAAGCGGAAGTCCTTATCTAATTAATGGCGATAAAAAGAGAACCATGTAACTGTAATATAAGTGTGTATTACAAGTTACAAGGTTTTGATAAACAGGCCCCAGCCGTGATTTAGGTACAATTGTAACTAAGCTTTTCTGCTAGGTAGGTAGGTAAGCTTTTCTGTTAGGACGGAGCTTAGCTTCAATATCTTCACATAATCGTATCTCTCTGTGAAATAATACTTAGCTGAAACTCTATTTACGTGGGCAATTGTTTAGTTATAGTTAATCATGCGGATTTCAGCTATTATCATTGGGTTTGGAATGTGTTTATCTTGAGAGACCTTCTTTACTTTCCAGTTTGAGTTTTATTAACATCGCACATGTTCTTTATGATTATGTCGAAAATAGAGGCATTAGAGGCTTATCAGCTACAAAACCAAGCCAACCTAGAGCGCGATCAGTCTCCGCGTTGTTTGTCTGTCAGCTGCCGTGCCGTGCGTCATCCTTTATGATATTTGCCGTGAGCTTGCTAAATTATGCACTAATTTGTCATGACTTATCTTTATCTCAGGCGGTTGGAAAATATGCCTTATTTTTTTCAGACATCACTTAGCATGACGTGTGACGTCGGTGTTTACTTTGATAATGTGATTAATACACAAACAATATCCGATTCAACAAACACAATATTATCATAAGAAGTGTTCGCACAGGTACTTGCGTCCTACGCTGCAATGAGATCATACTGGCTAGAGATTAGTTAATACCAAATACTGTTTTTTAATACCACGCAAACATACAATACATATCTACGGCCCGCCTGATAGTAAACATTAAGGTCCGACCGAGACCCATACTTTAGTCTCGGCCGAGTCCAACGTCAAACTAAATACAGCATTTTTTTGGATACCTATATATTTTTTTTTATGTAGGTATTCGCATTTCAGGTATTTTTATCGATAGTATGATACGGATCGCTTCCTCTAAATTATTCCTTCCGTTCATTTTAAAGTGACATTGTAGTCAGTTCATGTCAATATGACACCAATCAAATCGCAGTAAGTTCGTGAGATGGCGTCAAGCTCGCCAATTACAGCTCATTACGTATCTCGGCCACGGCCGAGAGTCCCGGCCATTTTTGGCCGGGAGCCGAGAGGGATATCTCGGCTCGATTTTTGGCCGAGAATGCCAAGACCGAGACCGAGATTTCGGTCGGACCTTAGTAAGCATTTATCGTAGCTTATGAACGCCTGCATCTCCAGAGGACTGATAAGCGCATTCTGGCCCTTTAAAAAACCTATAAACTCTTTTTTTTTTTGAAGAACCCTGCATGAAGTCATTTGTGAAATTCTCGGCAAGGAGTTCATTCCACAGCCGGAGCGTACGCGGGAGGACATTCCTCTTAAACCACATAATACGTGACCCTGTAGCCACCAGGGTGTGCGAAAAACTTCCAGTCTACCAGAGTGTGAGAACTGGTTATCTTCATTACCTGTTGAAGGTCATTATAATGATTGACTCCCATGTTTTCTATTTATAATGGCTTGATGGTATATATCATCGTGAATTTATTTGTTCTCATATTGAACTAATATGATATCCAATAACTTCTGATCCCTGGCAGAGCCAAAATCGGAGTACTGGTTGTAGTTAAAATTTATATAATAACTACTTAAACTACACCTTTCGAGGTCACCGGTTTTAATACCACATTTTTAAAACTCATAAAAAAGGATAGTACTGTTCATTATTAAGTTAGAAAATCTCGACTTTTCGGTTGAAAAGGGATACGTAAGCCTCGTAGATAAGAAATACCTAATAAAAACAATTGATATTGTTTTTTTTATACGTTATCGGAGATCATAAGATTCTTCAAATCGTCGATTTAGCCTATTTGACAGTGTCCTTATTTTGAACGATATTATGTTTTATACGATTTAACCCTTTGACAGTCGATTAAGAATCTAACTCGTTATTTTCCAGTTATGATTAAGAGTCCAAATTTAAACGAATGTTTTTTTATCGACTATGAAAAGGTACATGTATTGTATACCTACATATATGCCTACTTAATATTAGATACCTTTATAATGTCGTTGAACGGCATTAAGTGCGAAGATTGCAGTTTCTATAATTTACTAGTCTCTGATCGGCGGTGCCTACTTCAATATAGAATTGTTGCGTGATTTATATGTGCATGTTTAAAGGTTTGTATAAATATATAGCAACATGTATGTAGGACTAGCTACGACTAAAAGCGGAAGTGCGCAAGGGCATCTAAGGATCATGTTTATTGTGGTTTCATCAAGGCTCGTCGCAGATTACCTGCACTGCGGTCGGTGAATGTGACGGCAATTACTCGGACACTTACCAGTAGGTACTAGGGCCACTCATTGTGCATAATATAAGTAGATATCAACTGAGATCAGACATAATTCAGGTACAGTCAGCAGCAAATATTGCTAAGCTGGCAGGGTGCTCAAAATGAACATGGCAAGACCTTATTGCTAAGACTATAAGAGTGCTTTAAGATAATTGTGAACAAACTACCCGATAACTGCTGACTGTACCATACCTACTTGCTTGGCACGTAAATACAGCTTATTAAAATATTAGCTTTTTTCAACTCTTTAGTCATGACTAAATAAGGAAATATCTTGAATCTTTGCTAGATTTTGTAATAAAGTTTTTCCAGGTCTCTGACGGTAACGACTAATATTGGTATCTTCCTAAATAATTAGTAACTGATTACGGACTAAACACATACCTATCATTATAAGGTACAGAAAAAGCGTTATGGCCCCTTTCATACCAGCAGTGGATGTTATTATTGCTTGGCAATTTCAGTCATAAAATTGTATTCTAGTCGGTATATTACTTACATTTGTTACATTTACAATACGTTATAGTGAAACGGAAAATAAACTGATTACCCAGTTATATTATAGTTTCGTATATACAAAATCTGCCACGTACCTAACTTTCCTGAAAAAGGGCAGAAAGGGAACGGAATCAATAAAAAAAAATGTACATATAATCCTGATTACAATTGAAAAAAAAACAAACAAATTTTTATAAAATAATAAATAATCGATGTCATATACCAAAGAAAAAATACCTACTTCACCAACGTTCGAGTCTTAAAGTTGGTGGCCGGGGTGTGGACGAGGTGGTGTATAAATAAATAAATCACATTACCAGCCTATCATCAGTCCACTGCTGGACAAAGGACTCTCCTATTACCTAAGAGGATGGACGCTTTAGGATAGAAATCTCCATAATTGCCATGCTGGGCAATCGGGTTGGCGATCGCAGTAATGTGTCCACTCCACTATGATGATGCTGCCCATCATCAACCTTCAATTAATAAATGAATAGTGATACTTCAAATCCCTTGGACACCCACAAAAAGAGTTGGGATGTATTTTACTGCCGTCACCACACGGCCAAAAAATCTATAATCATTTGATTTGCTCTACAAAAACTTATTTTACCTATCTGATTATTAATAAAAAAATGTAAATTTGATGTTAACAGAACTTCAAGATGACCGCCCAGTTCCACATCTGGGAGCTGCCCAGCTCAGACGTCGGCGGGTCCTTCAACGCGCGCGCGCGCACGGCCCCCGAGGACCCCGCGCTGGAGCCCTACCTGTCCCTGAACGACGCCGGCGTGCCCATCACGCGCTCCGCCTTCCCCCCGCAGCTCCCGGACGAACCTGAGTACCACTGGGAAGTCACGGACTACGTGGAACTGAACAATGACACGCTAAAGTCATGATCGTGACGCCGCCTCCCGATATAACTAATTGGCCTGCCTATTTTGCATTGATAAGCCCCGATATCTTGCCCAAGTAAGAATAAGTTAGTTTTCGATTGTTGGGTTAAGTACCTCATTTAGATAATTAGAGTATTTTATCTTAGTTTACTGTAAACGTTTAGTTATTAGTGATCAAATGTAAATTTGCATTTATTAGTTAACAATTTTACAGTATTAGTAGGTAAGTTTAAGTATTTCTAATATATACCGTGTTTTTATTGATTTCCGTTCAATTAAAGGGAATATTACCGTACCGGAAGGCGTAGCGTGGGTAGGCCCCCCACAAGGTGGACTGATGACCTGGTGAAGGTCGCAGGAGTCCGCTGGATGCGGGTGGCGCAGGACCGGTCATTGTGGCAATCGTTGGGAGAGGCCTATGTTCAGCAGTGGACGTCTTTCGGCTGATATGATGATGATGATGATGATGAAAGGGAATATTTAGGTGAAAAATAATCGATTTATCTAAGAAACTAATATCTAAACTCTTACTGTTATTGAGTTATTCAAAAAATAAGTTTAATGACTGAACAAGTGTATTGCAACCTTTATTACATCCTAATGCTACTTATTTTGACATGTGCCGTCTGTCCCCTAAATTTAACTTTTGTATTATTCTTAAGGTTTTCTCACACTTACCATTTCATTTATTATGTTAATTTTGTATGAAAAAGAAAAAAAAGGGTTTTTTTTCGAGTTCGACTAAAAGCTATATACCAGGTAGCTCCAATTATATGTTAATTGGACCTACCTGGAACAAGCAGCCCGTCAAATTTAACGGAATTCAAAAAGACACGGTGTATATAGATATTATTTTTAAACAAGTAATTAACTTATGTAATTTTAATCGAATGCTAGTCCTTTTACTTACCACATTATTAGTAGGTACCTAATTTATTTAATTTAAATACATTGTGTATTAGGTAGCTTTGTTATAGTTACTGTAGGTATGTAGTTAGGACTTTATTCTACGTTGCGTGTCAATTTGTATCTACATTATAACATGAAGGTAAGTCGTCTAAATATGACGAGACGAGTCACCTGAGAAGTCAAATACTCACTCGTGACGATCAAATTTTCACAAAGACTACCGAAAATTTATGTAATGTCCACGTATGAAAGATTAAAGTATATTATTATTCTATTGTGCATGCATTTTGGTTCGTTAAATAAATTGTTACCAGACATACTTAGCGACGTTTTTGTTTCATTTTTTGTTCCACAGACGAGTAAGTACCTGTCTTTATAAATTAAACATCACTGCAGTATTGTATACCTTCGTCCATACTCACTGCGAATAATGATGAGTCTGTAGAAAAGAAGTTAATTACTGCGATGTTAGGTTAGTGACGGTAGGTAGATGTTTAAGTGTATGGTAGTTTGTGATGATGTCGCGCTAGCAATACATGTCTTGGTTAGCTTACACATAATGAGTGCTGACTGAGGACGGCGTACCAATTCTTATGCAGTAAGTACCGGAAACTACAAGAAAATTTAGCCAAATTAACCTTAGGTTCTTGCACTCTAAAATTGACTTTGAAAATAAATGTTTGACTGTGAAATACAATAAAAAAATCCAATAAATGCTCGTAAAGCAACATAGAAGTAGGTACTACGAAACATTTCTACTGAACACTGAACTTGGTCATCACTACACTAAAAAAGATTAACAATTACAAGTATAAGTAACTTCTCAAGTTCTCATTGTTATGACTGTTACGACTGAACTATCTACACTATTTTTTTTGCATTGTTATACATTATGTATACTAACTAATAGCAACTAGGAGCGAAAACAAAATTTGAAAATTATTTTTTTCATGCAATAGACATCAACGCGTTGAGACTATACTAGCATCCACTTCATTTCTTTGATCAAAATATTGAGCTCCTGCCTAAAACATAAAAATGCGGGCGTAGAAAGAATTCCAGTGCCTAGTGTTTGCTTTTAATACTAAATGTAATGAAGTAGCACCTACCTAATTAACCTTTATCCTCGTTAGACATAATAACTTCTTATCTACTGCATACGAACAAGTAACTCTAAACTACGGTTAAATAAATATAAACTCAAATACATTAAATCATCCATTTTATTACTTGTGACTGTTATCACTGTTTTAGTAGGTGTGGCTGTATTGGAATCTTTGTTTCTAAACTATTACAATTTATTATGATACTGTATTGTTGTATTATGTACTTTTGTTAGGCATAGGTTGATGAGATAAGTACCTGAATATTTCTTATATCTGTATTTCCATTATATTTCTTCACTTAGTCTAATGGTCACAAATGGTCTAATATACATAATTTTTATTAATTAATAAGTCTATATGGGTGTAAATAATATGTCCCGGAAGTCGGTTGTACCTACACACACAGTAATTTAAAACTAGTAAATTGTTATACAAAATTTATAAAAAACGCAAAGCCAAATCTAAAGCTGCATTTTTATGTGTTATGTGGGATCCAAAGCAGCCAAAGAGTCAAACAAAGTAAATAAGTCGTGAGATACGAGGCTTCAAAAATTTCATTTGTTTATTAATACTTAGCTTAGGTACTACAGTTACGAATGTTGCATACCATACTTGTTCATGCATGATTATAAATTAACACTTTCATTGCGGACGAGTGCTACGCGCTACGCTCGTAGCCGATCTTGTGATTTTTCCGCTTTGTAGCGAAAATGGACCTACCACAGAGAGCTCCCCTCGAGAGTTCCCCGCAATGTTGTCCCATACTGAAAGTTCATCGTAATGGTTGGTAGACTCGGTCGGTAGCGGGAAGGAACGTCGTCCCTTTCCACCCTGTATAAGATTTTGTATTTTATAAATATCATATTTTAATAGCGTTTAAGAATCTGCTGGTATATCAAGGTCTACGGGTAGGATATGGACCTACATATTTCCTTCAACCTTCACAATATTAAAATACATATGTACCTAAAAGAAAATTATTTAGCATATCTAGAATTATCAGAGTAAACTATAGATGACTCTAGCTCTAAATACTTAGCACCGTAGCTCAATCCACGAATATGTGAATTATATTCTCACATAGGTAAAACACGACGTCGGTCTGTAGATAGATAGGTACATATTTGATCAACAATTTAGTTGGAAAGCCCACTATTTTATTATGTTCTTGCGTAATACCAAAACTAAAAAGTTCTTAATGAAACTGTTATAAAATAAGAAGAGTTTACTTACGAGTATTGGGCAATATAAATTACCACTGCACTTGCAGTTGGCTAGAAAACGCCAGACACCATCGTTCAACAGAAATAGCAATTATTTTTAATTGATCGTATTCGTAGATGGCTTGAATATGACGAAAGGAAATCGAAGTATAAGTAGTTGTTGTCGTATCGGCTATAATATAAGATATTTTGGTCTCAATTCAGCGATAAAAAACCAATTTCATTGAATCATTAAAATATAAGTACATAGCGTTTCGAATTATGATGATTAAATTATAACGGACAAAAACGTACACACAAGGTAGGTACCAATAAATTATAAGTGTAATTGTAATAAGCAAGAAATATTAATGCCGCGTGCGTTTTTGCATGCGTTATATTGTTCTGGATAATCTCCAAATCTCTTGACTGAAACGTTTCATAAACCGCCTCATATTGAGATCAAGGTGCGTGCAAAGCACAAATAAAACACGCATATAATTGGAATGTGTAATAATACTCGTAGTAGTGAAAGTGAGTTTCACTGTAATAGTCAAATACAATGAATGACAAACAATCAAATGCACTCCTAGAAGATGCACTATGTCGACGACAAGAGGCCTCGAAATATATTATTATCAATTCTCCCATCTTTTTACCGTCAACAAAATCCTCCTGTATTTGAAAGATCGGCAATGTTTGCTAACAAAGTATTCGTCAAGACTTTGGAGTTTATGTGAAAGTCTTTCCGATGTCGGACACAATTACCTAAGTCTTTACAGCCTGAAAAACTTTATACCTATCCAAAGACAATCAACATACCACAAAACCACAAAGCTATTACAATTTATTGAAAAGTAGCTATTTATTATGATTTGATTATGTATTCCGCGCATGATGCAGTACTTGCAGTAGTCAAACTATTAGATATTTCGTATATATCTTACACGTCCCTGGCAGTGACAAAGGGGAAATAAATCTCTTCAGCATCTAAATATAAAGCTCGTTTAACATTCCGCGCATGTGATTTAGCGAACTTCATTAAATAACCAATGTCCACGTACCTGATTACCATTCTTAACTTGACGAAATAATTTGATGTTAAATGATAGGTCTTAAATCAGCGCATGATTAGGGTACGAAACTAATAGGTATTAGGTAGTGCTTTATTAGTTTAAGCATTTATCTATTTATTCATTTTGTACACGTATTTTTTATGTGTGTATTTTTAGCCAAATGTCGCATGTCGGAGATTACTTTATTTTACTAAAATAGGTACATAATATATTATAGGTAGGTATATGTTACTAGAATACAGCTTACCTACTTCCTCTCATGACTCCAAGTTTTTGCTCTTCTAGTTCTTGGTGGATAGATATTTTTTTATAAACAGGACATACAGAAAAAATATAAGTACTACCTAAACGCCAGATTAATACGAGATCTAGTAAAAACTAGAGGTGGATAAATTACGTGACACGAGTGCGGTCTAAAAATGTAATGTCTTATGTGCATTGCGTAGGTACCTCTACCTCTATGTAATTAAGAATTTTCATCATTCAGTTTTGGACAACTCATACTACTCATGGGTGTTTCTATGCGCTTTTTTACGCGTTTTATTGTTAATTACCATCACCACTTTATTTTTCGTTTTATAAAAGCAAACGAGACTATTATGCCAGAATACCAGACAAACATGCGTCTGCTACAAGATAACCGAAAATTACTCCACTATTTATACGCAGTTCGTCAATAATTTGGGAATGGTAATTAATTGATTAGTGCGACAGAATAATCGCATACAACTACCCTCATAATCGTTTAATTTAATTGTTTAAGTACTACATGCGATCAATACTTAATCCAAACTATTTAGACGTTTTAAATGCGAGTTTAATTAAAATCAATTACAAATAACTCAGAACTGAACGACACCATGCCATATACGATATCATAATAGCAGGCCATTGAGCCATATTTAGTGGCCGCCGGATGTTCATAAATTCATGATATTGTTGTTCGATTCATGTATTGTTCTACTGTTTGGTTTGCACGACGAACTGGAAAGTGAAGTGTGACGCTACTCTAAAATGGCGATCCATCGGCGGAATATGAAACAGTCAAAACAATTTTCAAGAAAAAAAAAATAGGCCCATCCCATGCAAGAACAGAAATGTAGATAACGCACCATGCTTTCCCTTCGGCGTTTCAAGGAATCGTCCGAATTATATTGTTGAGTGTGAGTACCAACTGCACTGAAAAGACTTTTCATGCTACTTAAATATTTGCGAGCAAGTAGGTACTTGCTGGACGCGTACGATCTCGCTCAGAAAAAGCACTGGCAAATCGCTCAAGTGTGACAAGGCCCCAAGAGGCATTCGAGCGAAAATAAAAGCTCATGTTTTTTTTTGGATTATATATCTGTACTATTAACAAATTTATCGTTACAATGACACTTAATCGATCACGTGATATCATTTCTAAAACGTCACAAACGTTCGTATGAGGAAAAAGTCGTCTAAAACCTCCGCTAGACTAGTTAAAAGACGGCAAACTTACGCAGCACTGCGTAGAAAGTCGAACTAACCGCTGGGCTTCCCCTATGCTTTAAAAAATATCGTTAAAAATGCTATCTGTTCTTTTATTAGCCTCATGCAATGTGTAATCAAAATTGTGGTGAACACAATGTGTATCTATATTTTTTGCGTGTGGACGTTTAAAGGAAGAGGATAAGCTTATCCTATTTGAATATATTGCATAGGCATTCCTTTTTTAGGAATTTAATACTCTAAATATTAAGTATAGTTTCTTAATAATTTTTCCAGTTTATGCAAATATGTCCATGTACCTACACATTAGTAATATTACTTATAATAACTTGAAAAACACAACTCTGGAAATCCTCACATTAAAATTTCTACTACACTGAAATAGTACATTTCGATGCAAGTGAAAAAACAATGTTTTTCGACGAGGGTGAAAGGTGGAGCCCGAGTGAAACGAAGGCGATAATCACCCGAGTTAAAAAGAAGTTTTTACACGTGTATCGAACGACTTTTTTCATAACAAGTGCCTTAAAAAGAGTAATTTACGTGCGCAATGTTAACTTTTCCGTACTAATTAGGAAAAGGTTTATTAAAGGCCTGTAACTTAAATAATATACAGGATGAACTATATGTAGTGACCAAGTAGAGTTTATTAAGTCTGGCCGGCTACCGCGAAACCCGATATTCGTAAATTTCGGAGATTTGTCTCTGTCACTCCAACGAAGGCGTCATTAGAGTGACGGAGAAAAATCCCCGAAATTCGAATTTCGGTGTTCGCGGTAGTAGGCCTGGTGTCAAAGTAATAGCGGCTTATTATCGGAAATATGTATGTTTTGGACACCGCATTAAAGTCTTAGGCACGTAAACATTTGAGTTGTAGACCGCAAACATAAGAACAAGACTGAGCTTCGGCTTATAAAGCTCGTAAGTACCAAAAATGGCTAAAAACCGAATTTCACGTCTCATTTCTCCAGTGCAGTGAGTTTCAGATTTTTCATCTAGTCTATTTTGAAGAGAAATGTGAGAGTAACTAAACATGCTAGTGCAAATGCAATGAAGAAAGCGATCGTATTTCACTGGCACATATATACCACTACCACTAGATCACAAACGTGCTGCAAACAAATATTTTTTTACAATTTGAAGACCATAGTCAAGGCAAAAGATACCTAGTCATATTGACTAAAAGTAAATTTAATCACAAAATGTGACACAATTTTATTAGTAATCAATTGTTGCAACTAAAAAATCGCAGTCCTTTGAAATTGGTAACACTTCATATCGTTCATCCTGTAATATCTGACCAAAAACAGTACCTGCACAGTTAAACCAAGTTAATTTGATTATTAAATCTAATTTAGTTCTATACGGCCTTATATACAGGGCGTCCCAAAGTTATGGGACATGAAGGGGAAGTACCTTAAATATCGTAAACAGTGTATTTTGCTGAAGGAAGACTTAATGTTATTTTTAAAATTTAGTAATACTGCATTCAAAATTAAAAAAAATTTAAGTGCTTCACCCGGAAATCGAACCAACACTACAACATTTTTCGAATTTTGAACCAAACTTGTTTGGTTATTCTTTTAGTTTTAGATACTATGTTTGTTAAAAAATTGTAATTTTTTATCCATTCTTTCACAAGACGTAATAAAATTACGAAAAAAAAAATTTTTGTATTAATGTAGGTTCGATGCCTAGAAAGAGCAACATTTTTTTTTGGATTTTTTTTAATGCAGTAATATTTAATTTTCATAATATAATAAAGTCTTCTTTCAGCAAAATATCCTATCTACGATATCTAAGGTACTTCCCCTTAATGTCCCATAACTTTGGGACGCCCTGTATATTATTGATATGACGCTCACAAAAACGAAAGATCACGAAACTGTTGCCGCCAAAGCCGCACTAACATTTTACATGAAATTTCCCGGTCTAGAAATATACACGATGATTTTAATCTCCGATTAAACTTATTCGGCGAGGTCTAACGTTGTTTCTTCACTGTTTAATTAATTAAAAGTGAAAACCTTATTTAAAAAAATATCACTGAATACATGGTCATCCTACAGTATAATAAAGTTTAACTGCGATACGTTAAGTGCCATCAGTATGGCGGAAAATGGGAAATTTGACGGATCTTATGTTAATAAACACTTCTATCTAGGTACTCATTATCATATCAGTGCAACATTGATAACGACGAAATTAATTGATAGAAGATTAACATAAAGCACACGCTTTTATTTGCAAGCTAAATCTTGAGCAAGTAAAACGATTTGTTTTCAAACAGTACAATTTAATAATTAAATAAATACAATAAAACTGCATACCTGATCAAATAAAACAAAAGAAAATATTTTAAACATAATTTAACAAGTGTTAAAAATGTCACCGTGTTGTTCTTAACACTTTATTTTTAATTCTGCGAAGAGAATTGCTTGCCCTTATTCCGTCAAATGCGTTGCATATTCTTTGGCGGAGTTCTTTTACGGTCGGCTCTAATAACATGTATACGATTTTGATCCTTATGCCTTTGACATACGTTCCGAAATGTATACATATTATTAGACGTGACTGTACAGAATTGGACTCTTGTTCATAATCAATTCATTTTACATCGTTACAAAGGTAAAAATCCAATGGAGTGAGATCTGCATGCTTAGCCAAGTTGCCAATCGCTAGCGCTTAGTAGCGTAGGTATCGTAGTTTTCCCTCTCTGTCACTCTTTGATATTAGTGCGACAAAGACAGTTAGCTGCCTTTCGCTTACGATTGACGATGAAGCGCTAGCGATTGGCAACTTGTCTAAGCACCCTGGAATCTGGATTGCGTGTGCGTGGAGGTCATGCGACAGCGCCGCTGCGGGTTACCATATGCCTTAGCAAATTTAAGTAGTTTTCTCCATTTAATTTTTCTTCTATGAATGGGTCCAATTAATGTATCATTAATTATCTAATCCCTGCCCACACATTTACCGAAGAACGCAGCTGAAACACGTTTCTTCGGGTGAGCTGTGCATTTTCGGCAGCCCAAAAATGTTAATTATTGAAAAAAATATTTACCAAAGTGACTTAGGTTGGCTATATTACGAGGAAACTTTGATATATCTAACAAATCCTTACTATCAAATTTACAAAACTAAAAAGGTTGAAGTAGATACCAGAGTTCTGGTTAAATCAACAAAGAACATTGTATATTATACCAAACAACTGGTGAAATCAACAAAAAACTGGTGTAATCAACCAAATTAATTTAGTAAAATGCCAACATATAAAAAGTTTGGTAAAATCAAAAAAATATTTGTGATAGGACCCAATCAACCTTAATTTCCGGTTAAAATTACGAAAGATCTGATAAATCCAACTTAGCATTTTTTTCAGTGTATGGACATTAAATTGTCCAACACCGAAGTCGCGAAGGTTTTGGTGCATGCTGTTTTATGTGTCCTGGAATCGGGATGTTTGGACGAAGTGAAATAACTGTTGGGTTCGCCTTGTGCTATTCGTTTGTACGTTTATTGTACGTTTGACAAACGTACAATATCGTAACGCTCTATGTTTGAGTACGGATGTGGTAGAGGCATGATTTTTGGAGAATAATAGTTTTCTCATACAAAATTAAATTTAATAAGTTTAAGGCGCTGGTCTCATAGCGAGCTACTAAGTTATGAACTATCGGCTATTTATAAACACGAACAAAAGATACGCACTCCCGTGTAAAAAAAAAGTATCGCCGGGTCTTTTTTTTAAAGCCGATAGTTCATAGCTAGTAAATTGAGATTTCTCACTTTAGTTAAGGCCCATTTAGACGATACAAGTTTCTTGAACATTAAATACAAGAAAGTTGAGGCAATAAAAAAATTGCACTGTGTAAACAAAACGTGCAATTATTGTATTCAAGCAGCAACTTGAATTCAATACTGGTATGCATGTAAACAAAGCTTGGGTAGTTAATTGAATACAAGAAATGTGAATCAATCTTTTGTTTTCACAATGGATTCCGTGCGTGAAGGTGTGCTCCTTGTCGCTGCTGTAATAGCAACTGTGCTACAGGAAAAACTAATCGAAGAACGTCGCAAAAAAAGATCGTGCTTGACAAGAAAATGGATACGCAGAAGAAGCATGCTGGGGGCTTCAAATACTCTGTCAATGGAACTCAGAGCTGAGGATGATGTAGAGTTCAAAAACATGTTTCGTGTGAACAAAGCTCAGCTTTCATACTTGCTCGATAAAATCACTCCCACAATTATTGAAAGACAAAACACAGTCATGCGTAATGCAATTCCGGCTCACGTTAAACTTGAACTTACATTAAAATACTTGAAAAAATGCTACATAATAAATCACCATGGTTTGGCAAAGATCAACTAATCAACGGATCTTTGGGTTGCCCCTTAGAAAAATCTGCAAGGACAGCGTCACGAGCCTCACGGCTTTTATAGTTTTTATTTTCTGTGTCCCAGAGACATTCGTAGCCTCTATAAATTTCTATTAATTTTATTATCTCCGAACTACCAAATTTGAAATTATTTTTGCTCACCGTGTTAAGGCCCATTTAGACGATACAAGTTTCTTGAACATTAAATACAAGAAAGTTGAGGCAATAAAAAAATTGCACTGTGTAAACAAAACGTGCAATTATTGTATTCAAGCAGCAACTTGAATTCAATACTGGTATGCATGTAAACAAAGCTTGGGTAGTTAATTGAATACAAGAAATGTGAATCAATCTTTTGTTTTCACAATGGATTCCGTGCGTGAAGGTGTGCTCCTTGTCGCTGCTGTAATAGCAACTGTGCTACAGGAAAAAACTAATCGAAGAACGTCGCAAAAAAAGATCGTGCTTGACAAGAAAATGGATACGCAGAAGAAGCATGCTGGGGGCTTCAAATACTCTGTCAATGGAACTCAGAGCTGAGGATGATGTAGAGTTCAAAAACATGTTTCGTGTGAACAAAGCTCAGCTTTCATACTTGCTCGATAAAATCACTCCCACAATTATTGAAAGACAAAACACAGTCATGCGTAATGCAATTCCGGCTCACGTTAAACTTGAACTTACATTAAAATACTTGAAAAAATGCTACATAATAAATCACCATGGTTTGGCAAAAATCAACTAATCAACGGATCTTTGGGTTGCCCCTTAGAAAAATCTGCAAGGACAGCGTCACGAGCCTCACGGCTTTTATAGTTTTTATTTTCTGTGTCCCAGAGACATTCGTAGCCTCTATAAATTTCTATTAATTTTATTATCTCCGAACTACCAAATTTGAAATTATTTTTGCTCACCGTGTTACCCTCAGCGAACGTTCAATATTGAATGAAAATCTGCCGATGCAAATCGGTTCAATTCTTGCTTCAATAGGTCATAATTGATTCAACTCAAAGTTTAGACGTGTCAACACTTGCAAACAAATATTGCCGTGCAATATATGTCCGTGGTGTAAACAAGACACGGTCAAAAAAATTTACTATCAAGAATTGTATACAATAATTTCATTCAAGATTTTGGTTATTGCTTATGTGTAAACACTTTGATTCAATTCTTGAATTCAATTATTGAATGGCAAAACTTGCATACAATTATTGCGGATTTTTGTTCAAGAATCTTGTATCGTCTAAATGGGCCTTTACCCTCAGCGAACGTTCAATATTGAATGAAAATCTGCCGATGCAAATCGGTTCAATTCTTGCTTCAATAGGTCATAATTGATTCAACTCAAAGTTTAGACGTGTCAATACTTGCAAACAAATATTGCCGTGCAATATATGTCCGTGGTGTAAACAAGACACGGTCAAAAAAATTTACTATCAAGAATTGTATACAATAATTTCATTCAAGATTTTGGTTATTGCTTATGTGTAAACACTTTGATTCAATTCTTGAATTCAATTATTGAATGGCAAAACTTGCATACAATTATTGCGGATTTTTGTTCAAGAATCTTGTATCGTCTAAATGGGCCCTTACTCCCATACTAAAGGTATGACAAATTCTGTAACGAATTTGAGTTTTTTTATCAGTTTTGTTACATTTCGTTTCATACATTTAGTATGGGAGTAGCTAAACTGAGTAATCTCAATTTACATACTTATTTTCGTGACATTAGAGACATATTTTTTTTGTTTCATAACTGAAAAGTACGCACGATGCCGAGTAAAATGGTGTATTACAGTCCATGATCGCATATAAAAATTAAAAAAATTTGCTGTTTTAATTTTCTTTTACTTGTGTCTTTCACCGCACCAATAGTTACTTTTAATTTCTGTTTGGCCTAATGGTTGACTGGTAGTCCGCCTTTTGTACTTTATTTATTGTGCAATAAAGATTAAATAAATAAATAAATAAAAGGTACACTTTTACTGCAAATGACCCTTCTACGCAAGCACAACCTACTTTAACCTAATCATGTACCTACTGAGTTAGAAAAAAATTAGAAAATTAAAAAACACGCCTACCATTTAAAATCGAACTGAAAAGTTAAAAAAAATTCCTTGAGATTCTCTATTGTCATCAATTTCTTCTTCTTCTTCTGAGGATTCTTTGATTAACAGAACATTTTTAAATTCAAGTAAGAAAACTTCCTTACTGAAATTCACACGGTGAATTGGTCTACATAGAAATAAGGACTTAAGTCTACAATTTGGATTTCATTTTCTTGGAATAACTTTTGACGAATTTTATTATATCCCAAAATTTATTATCTTCATTCACTTCATTTAGTGAAAAAGTGAGTACCTATTTACGTATTTTTTCATTATTTTTGTATGAAACGTTTATTCGTAGTGACATGATCGCACAGCTGCTTTTGATACCGATTATTCTTAATTTTCTTAGGTACCGCATAATTACGATCTAGGGAAGGCATCTAAGAGGAACAAAAAAAAACAAAAACGATTCGATTAATCCAAGAAAAAATAATACCTACATACTTTATTATTTATTTACAGCGGCGCTTGTAATTGTGACCCCGCTGGAAGTGACGGCAACCGGGTATGTCTTCACTCTTCAATGACATAAAGACATTTAATTACGCACAGTCATCTAATCTAAAGGTACAATAACAAGAAAAGTAAATTACTGTTGCGAATTATTTAATTTTCATTTAATATAATTGGTATTTGCTAGTTGCGTTGCAATTTAATAAAATAAGAATTACGATTGTTGGATCGGATTGATCCATGGATTAGATTTATGATTGTCCTGATCAACTTGAGGCTTACTTAATAAAAATATATATTATATTAAAAAATGTGAAGTATTTTTATATTTTTATTGAGATAAACATAACAACCAGGACTTGTTGTTGTGGGTTCATAACGTGTAATTCTTAACACGTTTTCTATATAATTCATATTTTATATTGTTTTAATAAATAAGGATTTTAAATTAAGGGCTTGTCCATTAATCACGTCATACGATTTTGGCCTATTTTAGACCCCCCATCCCCCTTGGTGATACTTGGTGATATGTTCAGGACCCTTCCCCCCTAGCCAATATGACGTGTAATTTTTTGCCAACTGAAGTAGTATCCTTTTACCTTTTAATAACACTTCAATTTACGTACTTTATTAAGCACACGTGATGGGAAAAAACTTTTTTGCCAACTACGAGGTAAATGCCCGCGAAGTTTTAAAACTCAGTTCAGGATTTGACATCTGGTTATGTTTTAAAAAAAATGCTGTTCAGCAGAGAGTTATAAAAAATTACACGTGATTTGTCGGATGACCCCCCCTCCCCTATGGTGATAATTGGTGATTTTTCTTCGCACTTGTCGTCATGTACTATTACGCAATCGTGTTATAATAGAGCGCTTTTTATAATACTATTATGTACAATACTTTTCTACGAGTCAATAAAAGTAAGTAAACAAAAATAATGTAATAACTAACTACGCCGAAACGAAGTGCAGATCCTGAGGTGGCCGCTCGTTGATATCTTTTTTGCTGGCACGCGATTGGTCAAATTTATTATAGTTGCGTTGTCTTATGAGTTTATTATAACTATTATAAGTAGTTGAGTTGCGAACTCGACGTAAATGTACATGATTATGATTTTGTGTGCTTATTCTAACGTAACGTAACATTACAGACCGCGATTAGAAAAATACACTTTTATACCTTATTCCATAAGCTATCATAAGCAAACGTTAACGATAAGTAAACCACTCGACTGAGACTAAGAATTTATCATTGTTAGTTCCACAGTCGGCCAGGCTGCGTTCATTTAGGTAGGTACAACTATAATACATATAGGAAACATGACATTACATAAAAACTTACCAACCCCAAAATAATCTGACTCCTAATATTGGTCATCCAATGACTGTATGATTAGAACATTGTAAACGACAGGTTATTCTGTTATTATCTAATACTATCAGAATTTAATTTAATTTACACGAATATATATACCTACTGCCCTTCACACGCCGCCAATTCAATCAAATACTTATGTACCTACCTATACTAAATAAGTACTTTAGGCATATATTATAATCGTGACATAATACCCAATCAAGAGTTTGTCCTTGTTAGTAGTTAGTAGTAGTTATACATATACACTAGTTACAGTAAATATAATTAGACACACAACAATTACAATTATTATATTTTGTGATTTTGTAAATTAAATTGTATAAATGTGTGCTGTATGTTTCCCAAATAAAAATAATTATTAATAAAAAAAGGACGCATTAATAATATGTGTGCTAATGCGCTGAACATGTTTCCGTAATACCTATACCAAAATGGGTCATTCCATTTCAATTAATTAGATAGCTTACCGATGAGCTATCATAAAAGTCGTCGATTACTCTATGCCTAAGGGATCGATCCTTAACTCAGTTCTACTGACCGAAAACATACATTACTTAATTAAAATCGGATTTAATCGTTCCTTGTCATTAATGCTAGTTAGAGTAGTTAGATAGGTATCAGGGTATTGGAAAGCGCATTAAGAAAGTTATTTCCTCAGATACATGTACCTAAGTATTTCATTACGTTCCTTATTAACGTATCGTACAGATAGCTGGACAGTGCGATGTGCTCTTTATAGCTTTACTCGCACATAAACAAGTAACTGCGAAAGTTGTTGGCCAGACTTCAAATATCCTGCCAGTTATATTCTCAATCTCGTCTTGACTGTAAGTTCTACCTAGTATAAAGTGAACTACCAATTCATAAGCGTTATTGTAAAATTGCAGACCAGGCTTACATCGGCCAACCTATGTTTGGTGAAGTAAGCTTTTGTTTTGATGCGCCTGCATTAACATCAACCGTGGGCGTGGGTGATATCTTCATATAAAGTACAATGTCCTTCCGTATAAATAAACGAGCACAATACAAGTAACCAATAACAATAACCTGTTGCATTATCACAGGACATGTAGACAAAACAAAAAACATCCAACTAAACTTGTTTACGTAAACGAACACCCTCGTTCTGCAAAAATAACCAACGGCATATTTTACATTTTATTTCGTGGACTTCACATCTGAGACCTTGCCAAGTTCCTGTTTGGTCCAGGTTCAGAGACCCCTTATTTTATCCTTGTTTCGTGAATTTTCATATTTAACAGATAGGAAATAATAATAATGAGATTAATGAGCTATACTGTTATTTATCTACGAGTAGTTTTTTTTAATTTTCTGATAATTTAAACATTCCTCAGGTAAAAATCATTGAAATAGGTACACCGTAGTGTCAGTGATTAAATTATATAGGTACCTTTATAAAATCAATAGAAAGTAAAATACTTTAACTAAGTAAGTATGTATTATGTATATTATATGAAATCAAGTTTATAATTCTTGCACTGCGTTACTAGGTATTTCTAATCACATTTTCAAAAACAAACATATAAAAGAATTCAACGCGCAGTGCTAAATAGATTTAACTAGGTACCACCTACCTATTATTTAGAGACATAACGAACCTTTCCCTTCGTATTTTCTAGAAAAAGTCCTAATATCCTATAAATAAAAACAGTGTGATAGACAGACTTACAGAGTTGCGCCATAAGGGTTAGGTACATTTGAACCTTTTTGGTGCGGAACCCTAAACCTGAAATTCACATACATTTTTTGTTAAAATCATTGATATTTATTAGTATTAACGTAAAAATATATCTGCAAACGAGTTCCACGATATAAGTCAATCACAGACGTCAAATGCTATGGAAAGGCAGCCATACTTGTTTACCTTTTTTTACTTTCAACTGACAAAATATGGTATAGGTACAGTCAAGGGCACAAATATGTGTACACTTTTTTATCTTAGGGGTTTAGGGGGGGAGGGGGTCCGTCAAAGTACCACTTTTGGTCAACAGGGTGAGGGAGGGGCGGTGATCTGGTATCTTGTCACGTGACTTTTGGAAAACTCGAGCTGATGAAGCTTTATTGATAAAATTAAATTTATAGGCAGAGGCACTCTCCTTTTTAACCGGCCTTGATGCATTTAAAACCAAAAGTACAATTCTACAATTTAAATTTACTATTTAACCTACGCCTGCACTCACGTAGTACGCGTTTTCAAAGACCAAAAAATACTACGTGATAACTAGGAGGGGGGGGGGGGGGTCTTGGCATATACTATGCTTGGTCACCAGGGGGAGGGGGGGGGGTCAAAAACGCTTAAAAAAGGGTCACGTAGTATGGGTATGTTCCCTTATGCCGTAAAAATAAGGTGAAAAGTGTATACATATTTTTGCCCTTGATTGTACTTATCTGTTTAAAACCGGTATGGGCATTATTTTTGTTTGTTATACAAGGGTGCACTACGAACAAATAAAACATGGAACGGGCATGCCATACTAAATTGTCTTTCAAAAAGGGTCCTGAATTTTAGTTGACATGTGTCACCCCCCTTTTCAATGCATTACGGTACTGAATTTCAATATCAACCTATATGTATAAATAGTTTTGATTAGCTATATTGTATTAAATTAACATTTGTCAAAGATGTTGCCATAATGTTGCGCCGAAATATGCATTTTAGGAAAAACGCAGTGTCCTGTGTCCTGCCGATGCCGGGCTCAATTGTTAATGGGGTCATTTTCGACCTAGCGTTAGATGTCCATATTTAGATATGATCGCAGTGGGTAAAAACTTGGATTTTACCCGCGACTATGAAATGGGAAATGAGAACATATCTAACCAAGAGAAAGATATCTGTGATAATATCTGTATTTGAACCACGAAAAATAGAGTTCTAAGCGTAGAGTCTAAAATATAATTCTAAGCGTAGCAAGTGATTTAAGTTGTGTATTTTTACTATTACATAAATCTGAGTAAGTAGGTGAGTAAGATAAAACAACTATTTTGTTGATATTTCAGCGTTTTATAATTGCATCGACTCAACTTACAGAATAGAATCATCACTCGCTAGGATAAAGGTTACTTATGGGATTTTACAATTTATGAATTAAAATCAACAAATTAAACAAAGTTTTGTATTTTTTACTAAAGTCTTAAATAATTTATTGAATGATAATTTAAACGACTCATTTATGAGCATTTAGGTAACGTTTTGTTACGAGGGTAGGCCAAGAAGTGTACGACCTGGCAAAGGAAACAAAAGAAAATCAGATTTTTTTTTCTACATAATGTTCTTTTAGTTCTATGCACTTGGCCTAGAGATGTTCGATGGCTTCAACACCTTGTGTAGGTAGTGAGATTTGTCGAGCTCGTTAAAATACCCATCAACCGCAGCCTTTTTTAAATTTGGTAACAAGAAATAATCGGAAGGGCCCAAATCGGGCGAATAAGGTGCATGAGGAAGTAATGGGTAGTTCTATGCGATTATTCAGTCGCAACAATCAAGTCATTTTACCATTCCCAAATTATTGACGAACTGCGTATAAATTGTGGAGTCATTTTCGATTATCTTGTAGCAGACGCATTGTCCGCTATTCTGGAATAATAGTGTCGTTTGCTTTTATAAAACGGTAAATAAAGTGGTGATGGCAATGAACAAAAAAAACGCGTAACAAAATCGCATAGAAACAATGTAAATACGATCTTAACTCGCGAATTTTGATTATGGCCTTGGAACACCTTGGCCTTGGTACTGGTGCATTGTACTGGTGAAATTTTTTTTTTTGCCCAGTTGATGTAAAAGGTTAGCATAATAGGTACTCACCATTGAGTGTCTTTCCTTTCTGAAAATAACCTATGAAGATTATCCCATGGCAATCCCAAAAACCGGAGGACACGCCAAGCGTTGAAAATGTCGGAAAAAAAACAAAATGTTTTTTTCGGGAATATATGAAAACTTCGTTTTTTTCCGTCACGAAACAATCAATATCACTGTCACTGTCACTCCTTGCCATCTGTTTCAATTAACTTTTCCTCAGTGACATCGCGTTCTCCTAGTACCTACAAGTGAAAATTAGACCTAATTTACAGTTTAAGAGTTGAAAATTAAAGTGGAAAATTTCATTGATTTTTTCGAAAAAAATCAGGAAAAAAAGAGTTTTTTGGAAAGAAACGGGATTTAATCCGGAATTTTTCAACGCCGCAACCTTTCCTGCAGATGGAACGGTTTTTGCCTTCTTTGGGGCCGCTTCTCCTTTTCCAGTCCATTGCTTCGATTTCTCTTTCGTCTCGGATATGAAATAATGTACCCACGTTTCATCCATATCTATAGTGATAAAACTGATAAAACGCCGCAAAAACTCCGGTTTCATCATCATCATATCAGCCGAAAGATGTACACTGTTGAACATAGGCCTCCCCCAAAAATTGACTCCCACAATGACCAATCATGTGCCACCCACATCCAGCGGACTCCTGCAACCTTCACCAGGTCATCAGTCTACCTAGTGGGGGGCCTGCCTGCGCTGCGCCTTCCGACTCGAGAACCTTTCCGCTCCAACGACGATCGGTTTTACGTGCAATGTGCCCCGCCCACTGCTACTTCAGTTTAACGATCCAGAGAGCTAAACTAAACTCCGCTTAATTTTTGTAAAATTTTACCAATCACTTGGTCGAAACATCATAACATCCTCGTTTTTATTCGTCTGTGAGCAATCGCGGCACCCACCTTACGCACATCTTTTTCAAATATACTTATAGTTAGTTGAACTAAAACCTTTCAAATGAAAGTATTGTATCACAACGATGGCCAATTTCCTCCATGTCTGTAAATTTTTCACAGCGTCCACAATGGCTACTAAATAAAAGACAATCAATTAACGCTCCATATTTGAGTTCCAAATTTAAATTTTGTAAAGGGCATAATTTTTATGAAAAGTATTTATTCAAAATAAAAACCTGTCAGGTCAGACACTTCTGGGACTACCCTGGTACGTGTCAAACTAACGCAACTTAAAGTATAAAGGACTGTTTTCCGAGCTAGCGAGGGAAAAAATATCTTAATTGTCGGCGCTGCGAGGGATTTCAAATAAGTATGCTGATGAAGGCAATGTGATGCTTATGTTACTCCAATAATCTTCAACCGATACAGACTATTATACACACACAATACACTACACTTACACTATTTATATTTAATTATTTGAAGAAGTTTTACTCTAGTTGATAAAAGTATAGAGATTTTCGATAGTATGTAATATTCCCCTGTCCCCAGAATGTCTTGGTCTTACTTAGTTTACACATAGAATGACTTCCAGGTATAATAGATAGCGTTTAGGTTTTGTCCAGAGGCCAGGGTCACATTGTAGATATAGGACTTTGACCTCTCGACCAAACCTGATATCACACTTGCGTAAACTGTTGTTATTATTACCAGGGCGTAATTAATCGATGTAAATATATATTTAGAATTTGCACAATAACTGCATATACCCACCTACTTGTATACATAACCTTTTTAGTCATCATGGGATGACCCAATCATTGTGGTGGTTAGAATAACAATATCACTTATCAGCAATAAAATAAATAATTATGTTTAATAACTTCTTTACTCATTCACATTCAGTGTGAAGTGTAAACACATAGCTTGAAATCGCGTGCAGACCACGTGGGTGGCACTCGTTTATTTACAAATTACAGTTATTATCTACATTATGTATAAATAACTTAGACAGTTCAGGTATTTCATTTTTGTACTTTACACCGATACTACTTGGATTAAATGTATGTCTACACACCTACTTTAGTGAACATATTTATTTTGTGTAAGTATCTACTTTATTTATTAGCTGTGAAATACAAAGTATATCATGAAATAGGATATTTATTGACTTTGTAAGCGTTATTATCCTCATCTATGTAGCATTCACCAACTATAATATGCATGTTTTATTATTTAAAGCACAATATCTTACTAGCTACCGGCTGAATTACTCTGATAGTGATGAAGTAAAGTTTAAACAAATTACGACGAAGGTCAATGTTAATTTGTTTGCTCAGTGAGCGCAAAAACCGATCTAACTGATCGAGCTATTGTTTAATGAACGGTATAATTTAACTAAAAACTATGTTATTTTTTTTCCGGTTACCGGTATTAAAACACAATTTTAGATGTTGACACCGATGTTGAATTTAGTCTAACAAACCCAGAATCAACATAATAGCTTGACATAATATAACAATAATATTTTTAATTATTAATTAATACATGAAGTTGTCGACAATTAATTTAGTTTAAACAAAAATCGTTTCGTAAATAGTTTGTTTCATATTCTTTGGTTGTACTGTGCGGATGTTCCCCTTTCCATGTTTTGTAAAATTGTGTGATGTGTGAACATGTTTGTAAATTATTAATTATATCTACAGATTCTAGAAATGCTTATTACATATATGTAATCTAAAAATAGCATATTGTGTCACAATACAGAAAAAATGTGAGTAAATACAGAATGTTTTTATCGTTATCGATACTTAGGACATTAATAGAAGTTACACATTTTTTATACATACCTATAATGTATTTCACAATGTAAAAGGCCCATAACCCTTCAACTGGCAATTCATTACATTGAAGTTGGTGAAAGTTCAACTTTGTGTCAGTTAATTGTAATCCCGTAGCGGGACCTTGCCAGACGAAGGGTTAAGAGTTAACCAAGAGTTAGTGTCAAGTATGTCAAAGTCAGTCAAAGTTTGAATTTCCTCCATGAAAATACCTACTTGATGAAATGTCTAAATGCTACGATAATATTATCCTAACGCAAAAAATCTGTACACACTTAGATTTTAGAACAATTTTATGTAGGCATTAATCAATATAACGCGATACAATTTCATAAATTCATAACCACTTTCATAATGGAGCAAACCTTTTCCACAAAATAACATTTTCATGACATTAATTACCGAGTGATCATTTCAGTGAAACTAAATATTTCAGTAATCAGAAAGCAGCGCAGACTGTAGAGGGGCGGAGATGCGCCGTCGCAGGCGCAGCGAGCAGTGGCGAGCAGCGCGGCGGCGGCGCCGGCGGTGACCGGCGGCGGCGGTGGCGGCGGTGACGCGGCACCCGCGCCCGCGCGCCGGCAGCCCGAGCACGCCGCGCACCTCATAGCAGCCGGCTCCCTCGTATAAAGCGGAGGCCCGCTCCGCCCGCGCGCAGTCACGACCCGACCACGCTCTGTGCACTCCGACCTCCGCACGTGCATATCTATCCTTAGTACGATTATATAGTGACTACAGTGACAATGGCAGAACACGAATGGGGATACACTGGCGAGAATGGTGAGTTTTGAATGTGTTTACGGATGAACAGGTTTTCGCAACCGGTTTGTTTACATCGACGCACGTGACCTCTATAAACAAAGCGTACGAGTATTTAAAGTGTAAGATAACAATCCTCTTAGGAGCTTAAGACATCGCTGAAAATGCATATGAATTAAATACGTATTTTTATAAAATTTACACAATAATTAATAAGTACCAAATATACATAATGACGTGTTATTGTGGTTTATGAATGAGATATTTCATTTCGTTCCGTTTATGATACACCTGCTTATTTACATAACACACAAGGCTACAACATAAAGGTTTTGTTTAATTATCTTTATGAAATAAAGAAATACTATACATGTATACATATATCAACACACTTTTTAAAATATGAATTATATTTATTGAACTTCGAAAGAAAATTCTCATTCGCACTCGTTCTGTGGCTTATCCCATACAAAACTTTACAAGCGTACAATTCTACAAAATTATATATATTCTCATAATTTTTTTTTTTTATGAGAATATATATAAATTATATTATATTTTAAATTTTATGCTTGGAAAAGTTTTGTGGGATAGATAGGCCACTGATCTCACCTTATCGTGATATCTTAATTACGCACTAAATACCTACAACCTGATCTTATATTCTTGTACTCGTCTCTTGATCTGACTTACCAGTTGGGGGTCAGTAAAAAAATTTAAAACTTCAAAAAAATAGAATATTAAGAGGCGCCACTTCCAGTAATTAAATTGCCCAATCGTTGAAAAGTTCCTAATTAATTGCAATGATTTGCATGGCACGGAGAAATTCCTAATTTCAACATCCTGTGTTGTTTGCTCAAAAATAAGTTTCGAGAAGACAATCCGAGAGTGATATAATCGGTCGTCTTACCTTATTCGAAAATAAAACTTACATACAATCCGTATCCGGAATAGAGCTTTTTAGCAAATCATAATCATAATACCTACTTAAGTAAGAAGAAACCGTTATCTTATACATACTTAGTAGTTAAACGAAAGTTAACGAAGATATGTGTCTACACCTTTCTGAAGATATTAAAAAAGAAATAATTTTAACGATACTAGTTCATAATTGAGTGATTAGTAAATAGCGAACACAGCAAAAGTAGTGCCAAATTAAGTGGTAGAGATTGCGTGCGGCGAGCGTTGGCCTAGATCAGTCCGGTAAGCCGGCCTTACGAACAAAACTTCTTCCATCGAATACTTTTTGCGCCGCTAACTCTTCATAGTTTCACACTATGCGCGAGCACGAACTGGTAGACCTTAATCACTGGAACAAGAAATTGTAGCAATATCTCAACAGTTTTTTTAATCATTAGATTAAAAAAACTTAAAGTAAACTAAAGGCGTTGGAATTGCAAACTCACGTGTAGGTACGATCTTAACTTAACGTACCGACGGCACAGTACAACAAGGCAAGCACACAAAAAACCGTCTCTTATTGAAAACCTCATTTGATTATTTGAGAACAAGAAATAAATTGCAGTTAGCTATTATCGAAATGATATCGCACGCATACTCACGCTCTTGTCTGGATTCGCTGGACAGTACTTAAACTGATCATAATATTCGTTAAGTATACAGATAATATATATATTCTAAAGAAACACTTAATGAATGAGATAGAACACTTGAGAGCTAACTATGAGTGTACACTTCAAACCCTTTATCACCTAAAATGTATCACCATCAACATCAGACAAGGAACGTACCTATAATCAGTATGTATAATCAAATAAAGCTTATCACCGTTGAAGAATTCTGTTAAGTATCATTGCAAAATTAAATGCATCATTCATCTCTACCACGAACTACTTATAGATAACGAGATAAAATAGTAAAAGTAATCAATTCTCTTCTACTAGCGTCACTCATAGCATCGGCGTTGGGTCCGTGATTCTGTCCGATAAGATTAACCTTTGCTTGCTTTGTTTTTATAAAAAGATCCGCTTCAGTAGCGTCTGTTACAATTAAAATATGCAGTAGCCCTACCATGAGTTGCCGCTACTTTATTAACGCGGACTTACTTTCTATCCATCCCGCTCGTACTCGTATATTGGCCATTGGCGCAAGCGAGCTGGATAAAAAGTAAGTGCGCGTTAATAACGTAGCGGTAGCTCATGGTAGTGCTACAGGTGAGGTTTTTATTAATACGTAGGTCACACTGAAAGTTTCGGGAATGACCCGCTTAGTGAATAGAAACAATTATCTTCTGAAAATCTAACTTTTTAATATTTTTTTGAGGTATAATTTTTTCGGTAAACACCTGTATTATAGGATTTCATGTCATTTGAAAATTGTGTTTGCAAAATTACGATTTTACTTATCCCAAAAAAAATATTTTGTAGCGTTTTTACACTAAGTACTGCCAATATGGCCTTACTTAATGATGAAGCAGAAATGGGCTTAGATTCTTATTTGGTAATAAAGCCCAGTAGGATTTCTTGTAGTAGTTTTTACATTTCTTTCGATTTTTTCTTATGGATGATTATAGAGATCAACGTCGGTAACAGCTATCCCCTAATTTCAAATCGCACTAATGTGGTACCTAAAATTCATAAAAAGTTTTATGTCAGGAAGTTCAAACATCCTCAGGTATCCATATGACTCGTTAGAAAAAAATCTAATATTATAGTTCGTGAAATATAAATTGCTAACTTTCTACCTACATTATAGTAAAAATAAACATTCAATTTATATTTCTCGAACTATAACATCTTTTCTTAAAAAATCTTTAATACAGAATTCCGAAAAATGAAAATTTGCATGCAAAATGTGACCTAGGAAAAATGGGTTGTGAGTTTTGAGGGTTGGTTCAATTGTGCTAAAAATTTCGTCGGGTTAAAGGGAGAACCAACTATTCCCTTGAAGTTGGTTTTGACAAATCGTATTTTATGCCAATGACATAGAATAGTATTTGCTAAAAGATGTTTTACCGAAATAGTTGGTTTTGCCTTTAAACCGGCGATTTGTACACATTATGAAACAGAGTTAGCAAGGTTAACTAGAATATAAACAAAAAAGGCATAATTAATATAGTTCCCTCCATTCCCGAAACTTTCAGTACGACCTACGTTACTAGGTACAGTACCGGCCAATAATATATCACATTCGTGACTTTTTGTATGAGCGTGTATAGAGTAAGCGGCACATGTTCGCATGTAGATAGCATATTATTTTGGTACTTTTGCACAGTTTAATGATGAATACTGCAATTAAGTATTGTGAATTGCAATTGGAGACACAGCATATTGCTAAAATAGCTGTAGTAAAAAAAAGAATTTTACTAAGAAATCCATGCCTTACGCAAAATCTCTTTATGAAAAAATCACTACATGATGACCAGTTTTTTCATCGCTAGTGTAAAGGCCTATGCCTAGACTATCTATAGTCGTGAGGTGGAAAGTGTGAAAAACACTTACAAAAGTAAAAATAAATCTACTGAAAAAAACCTGTATGTGATATATTATTGGCCTGTACTGTACCTACCTACATACCTACTTTATAAAAACTTAGGTCCTTTTCAGCGAGGTGGAGATTTTGTTCTTCGGCAGTTTTCGAGTTTGTACTTTACGTAAATGCCGGCATAATTTACAAAATGTGACATATGATGTAGAAGTTGAACGTTAGAGTAATGATGTCTGAAAAATACACAATTGTCAACAGCCTTGAAATTTATGTTAATTTTATTCTTCAAAACACTATAATAACGTCATCAGGCCAACTCAAATCGTAGCTAATTATGTAGGTAAGTCTTTTTCAGCATATGCTCGTTGACCATTGCCAAATATGG